>JAFEMH010002987.1:0-297931 GCA_022495995.1 Adenophora triphylla var. japonica | reverse complement strand
AAAAGTTAGGCATTTAACCACATATGTCCAAAATGGACTACAACGACAAATGTCCAGGAAGGACTTAGGTGAAAGAAAAGTACTAGACCCTACGAAGGTTGACTCAAAAGACTATTTTAAAGATAGAGTAGCCCCCGGTCTAGCTGCTCTTTGCTTTGTTGAACCATGCATCTATTCTTCGACGGCCAGGAGACGGGAGCTATTGCGAGATCTTTCCATCGGGATTTCCTTGGCAATCTCTTTCTTAATCCAAACACTTTCATCGCTGCGATGGCTGATTCCACCTGTCCTCACAAGGGGGCGTATCAAATTCCATTATGCCCACAAGGCTTGAACCACCAAACTCGATCATGTTGACACTCATGTTGTTAGGGAGCGGAGTTATTGATAGTGTTAGGCCCTTCTGGCATCTCTAACCTCCCTTGCTCAATCAAACCTTGGATGGCCTTTTTCAGGGGACGCAATCATCCGTCAGTGCCCGTAGTGCGATGAAAGGCACAATGCTTGGAGGTATCCAAAGGAGCATCGGGGTTTCTAGGCCGATAATTTTCCAAAGGCCGGAGCAAACCTTCTCTCACCAAACCTCTGAAGATATCACTCAAAGGCATCCCAAAGTTTCCCAAGTTTTGGAGCCGGGATCCGATGGATCAGGTTTCTTGGGAACAAAGGAAGTGGCATTGTTACTGATCCGTCCGCATAGCTAATCACTTCTTTACCTTTTGGTTGGGCGTGAGGCTGTGTTGGAGGTGGAAGAAACCCGGTATTCGTAGCGAGTGCAGCACGAGTCGTTCCGCCATTGTAAGCCTTTTCGAACTTAGCCCCGGAATTAACCATTGCACGCAAGTCGCCGTAGGGAAGTGGGAGGAAGCTCTCAAATTCGGCTTCAAGCATGACCGAAAGATGTCTAACTGCTCCTCGTCGGAGGAGGAATGGCCATTTCACCGAGCTTTAAGTTCCACCTCTTATAGAAATCCCCAATATTCTCATTAGGGCATTGCATCGTTGTTTGCGGAGTCAACTCTGTTTGTCTCCCATTCCAAGTTGGCTTTATACTTATCCGTGAAAGTACCGTGATCTGTTCTCAAGTAGCCCTAGCTTGAGCCGGAAAAACCATTTCAAAGCCCCCGACTTCAAAGAGAGACTAAAGTAATCGGCCAACCGCTTGGTTTGTGCATCCCTTAGCCTTCATTGCCAAAGTATAGGTGTCCAAGTGAGTTTTAGGGCATGCACTCCCGTCAAACAATTCGCAGTGGGCATCACAAACTTGTGAGGCGGGGGACAATCGAGTCGGGATCCGTAGGCCGAAGAGCGTTGTTCTTTTTGGCGCTTAATTCGGCAATCCGTGCTTTCATTTCCTCGTGTTGCTCCATAAACCAAGCCAATTGGGGATCCAAAGGTGGAGCGGGAATTCCCGAGCCGATATTTGAGCCAGAAGAGGACTAGGGTTGGTGGTGCATTGGTGGAAGGAATACCATACTCCGGGCATAGGTGAAAACTTGTCCTTGGCCCAAATTACCCCGGGGAGCCAGGTAGGAGCTTGGGCAAAGGGATAGAACCCAGCCGACTTGCTTTGTTGGCTTCCAATCGGCGAGAGAAAATGGAGGCAGATTCGAGGTAGCCGGATGGCTTGGATTTCCGGAGTGAGGCCCATAAGTGAGGCTTAAGTGCGGCGGCCGCCGTCCCCGGTTGTTGAATTGCATGGTGGTTGTGGCAAGGATGCATAACCGAGAGGATCTTGTGGTCTTGGTGATTCGATGAAACGGGATGGGGGCTTGGTAACCCGTTGAACCCCGAGTGAGAAATGGGTTTGCGGAAGTCAGATGAGGAGCAACCGAGCTAGCATCATTCGAGTGAGGGGCTCTGAAGGCTTTGTTGCGCCCTAACCAAATCATCCGTGGTGGCATTCCAAACCGTTCTTTGCGAAAGTCCCATTGATTGGTCCCAAGCGAGGCGGATCCCAATTTC
Source organism: Adenophora triphylla var. japonica (assembly GCA_022495995.1). Taxonomy (NCBI): domain Eukaryota; kingdom Viridiplantae; phylum Streptophyta; class Magnoliopsida; order Asterales; family Campanulaceae; genus Adenophora; species Adenophora triphylla. Next base: position 295,966 of record JAFEMH010002987.1, on the reverse strand, counting down.
TTTGTGGCATTCCGGGTATCCCCAACCATTGGAAGGCATTGCATCGACTTTGTCCCCAATTTGAGGCATTGCGAGTAACCGGCTCGCCCGTCAGTCAACATGGATCCAAATGTGCTCGGTTGGGAGCCAAAGGTGTGACCGAGGGATCGAGGAGCATGGGCTCGTGGTAGTACCGTGGGAGGCCGGTGGTGGCATCCCCGAGTAGTCGGGTTGACCAAGAGCGGGATTGTGGTCTTCCTCTTCTTCCACGAAGGTGCCATCCGGCCGAGACTCGGCGGCCAATCCATGGCTTTTGATAGCCTCCATAAAGGACATTCAGCTGTAGCTTACGGCGCACTCTCATCCGTTCGGCTAGCCGATTCCACCGTTGTTCCGTTCCGAGGAGTCCCGGGAGGCGGAGCGACGTTGTCCCCATCGTTACCGCTTGATGCGAGACATTCTAAGATTCGGAGTCGGAATGAGACGGTGAAGGCAAAGATGCGCTTGACTCTTCCCAACCGATTAAACGGTCCAGGTGCCCGAAACCAACCTTTGTGCAGAGGCTGCGGGGGAAAGACACGAGGGTTCGAGATGTGCAGGAATGGAAGGAGGGTAGGTGTTTGGGCTTTCGGCTCATGCAACATGCGATTATTTGTTCATGTTTACTTAAAACATGTTTTATTAACCTAATCGGTTGGAAAAGATTGCTCTTCTTTTCGCAAACTACTCGATTCCTCGGATCTGGGCCCCGTCACTATGTCTATAAGCCCCTCGTATTCCACCTCGTATTTCGACCTCCCAGGGTGGACAGCCGGGCGAGGGTCCTATAGGGCAAGCGGGTCCCACCGACCGAAAGAAAACGATCCTAAAAGTCTCTGGCGGGTAATCGAGTCTTAACGAGCATTCGATGTAAATTACTGACAAAGCCGACGTCAAAAGTCAAGATCATGTCCGAGGGCTCGACGAAAAGTCGGCATGATTTGGACCGATAAGCGTCCACAATTGATCTTGACTTGTCGTCATTTAAGCCGTAATTAGGCATGGAATATTCATTAATCCTTGATGACTCGGTGTCAATGCCGGGAGTCGTTGTATAATTTGTGCGCCGAGCCGGGTCAAGGCGCCGGTCAATATCTTGGTCAAAGTCTCGCGGCGGAAAACCGGCGTAACTTCGACCGATTAGGGTCCCCGAAAGATATTGAGTCGGTATGCCGACAAAGGCTTGAAAGGAAAGGTCTATACACGAGACAGGCATGACACGTAATTTAATTAAAAACCAACCGGGTCTCGGACAAAGTGTGTCACGGACAAGCGCATGGTCGACACGAGGCTCCATGGGATGTCTGGGTAGTCCCGTGCTCATCCGAGAGGCGTAATAAGACCAAACGGACCGCGACAAGGATTTCCCTGTTAGGGACGTAGTGTGCAAGTGTAAGGTCACGTGCGCGTAGTGTGCAAGCAGCCTATCTTCTTTTCCGAGTAAAATGGAAATTTTTTTATGTGTCTTAAAAAGGCATGATGCATGATTTTTTTTTGAATTTTTTTTTTGAAATTTTTTTGAAAATTTTATGAACACATAAGCACATAAGCACAAAAATTCCGACAGCTTAGGGACATTATTCCGACAAATAAAATTTTGACTTTTCCGAGGCGGCCAAAAACAAACACGAAAATCGCAAAAATCAACACACACAAAGCAAAGGATTTTCAAATGTTGAGACGGAAGCTTGACCCTCAAAAGCTTTTCCTTTTTTTTTTGAAAATAATGATACCGGTACGTGGGATTGTTAAACCACAATTTATCCCCGACTCGTGTTAGGAGGCGATAACGGGAAGTTTAATGGTTTCCACCAATATACCAAATATCATTTTTTTTTAGAAAAAGCTCAGTCATCCCCAGCGGAGTCGCCACTGTGATATACCCGATTTTTGAAATCAAACGGAGTCGCCACGCCATTTTTGTTTTAAGGGCCAAAACTTTGAAAAATGCCCGGAATCAAGAGATTCGAGTTCGGAGGTCACGTTACGCGCCGGGAAGGACGTTAGTGTGCACCCGGAACGCCTCGTAAAAACGAGTCTTCCAAACATTCAAAATCCTTTGTTGTGTGTGTGTGTGTGTGTGTGTTTTGACCAAAATAATTTGAAAATGGGAAAAGTGAAAATTGGGATCTCTTTTTAAGACTTTAAAATGATCCCATGATTTTTTGGAGAATTTTTGGGTTGAGTCTTGGCACTCAAAAGATTTTTTGTATTTGAAAAGCAATTCTGCCAGAATGAAAGAAGGCAGTTGACCCTTGACTTTGAAATGGACTTAAAGACTTCAAAACCTCAGAATATGGGGAAATTCCGAGAATGAAAGTTGCTTAAAACACCCTAAATAGGGTTTCTAAAAAGAAACTTTCCATTTTGGAAGTAATTTGAGGGGTCAAAACCTTCTGGAAACCTCAGATGTGAAATCTGGATTTCCAGAAGCTGATGAACTGGCCTCTAAAAGAAAAATTGAAAAAAGGAGTTTTACTTACTCAAAAAATAAAATAAAAATATGTCTGGAAAGATCTGGATGTTTGCTACAAAAAGTGTTTTGTATTCAACACCCAATTCCAAGTTTTACTGGGTCCAAAAAATAATAAAATGGACTGAGGTCTCAGAACAATGCTACTGGACAGCAAGATGTTCTTGAGGGAAAATGTGATTTTTGGGGGATTTGCATCTATGTTCACCCCATTTTCATCCCTAGACTTGATACCACTACTTTTTATTGAGTGGTTATCATATTCAAGTCATCCTTGGGGAATTTATGGGGTTTAAACATGTCCTTTGCAAAGGGAAAGGGGATATTTTGTAGAAATGAAATTAAAGAGAAAAAATCAATTTAGAGATTTAAAATATAGACCATTTGAGATGGTCATTCATGAAGATGAACTTCAAGATGACCATCTTGGGTCAAAACTCAAGTTAAACTAAACATCAAGTAGATCCAAGTAAGAAGAACAAGATGAACAAGAAGTCAAAAGTGAATTTTAGGGTTTTGAGAAGGAGGGCTTTACCAATGGTGACACCCTATCTTCCTAGGCTTGGAATTTGACTTGAGGAGTATCAAGATTTGGTGTTTGGCTTGAGGAGTATCAAGGTTTGATGTTTGGATTTGTGTTTGGAGTGAGATTGGGAAAGATTCAAGAGAAAATGGTGGCAATCAAGGGATTCCCACCGTTTCTCTCTATATTTCGCCGTAACTTCGTTGCTATGATCAAATTGTGTTGTAAACCGAGAGAGGAGGGTTCAATTTATAATCCTCTGAAATTTACAAAGATGTCCGCGCGGATATGTTCTTCGGCGTGCAATCGTTCATCCGCTACGTTGCCTTGGCTTTTGGACAAAGAGGAATAATCTTTTTAAAATTCAAACTGAAACTGTTTTTCAACTTACCAATTCGGGTTTTTTCCATTTCTTTTGCTTTTTAGGATTCCTTTCCTTGTTTATCTTTAAATGGCAATGCCCACTTTACCCTTGCATTGTTAGAAAGGTTAGGGTTTGTTAGAAATGTTAGAAATGTTAAAACTTTCGTTAACTTCCTAACGAAAAATCTACCAACTCAAATTGGAGCACTTACAGGGTGGTGATTTTTTGGTGTGAAAAAATCCTCCTCTTGCCTTTGACAGCAACTTCTATTTATAGGGTGAAAATTGCAGTAGGAGTCCGCACTGGACTTGACCGAATTTCGTGGGTTTTGGGAATTTTGGAAATCTGGGGACTTGGCCGGCAATTTCGTGAAAAGTGCACAAAGTGAGTCCTACTGACTTGGCTTGCAAACCAGAGGTATTTTGGTCTTTTCCCTCCGAAATTGATTGAAGCGGTGACTAGAGGGAGGTGGCATGGGCTGCCACGTGTCCTCCGAGTCACCAAACCGAGGTGGGATTTTGTCCCTCGGTCCCGGTTTTGTCCGTTTTTAAAATAACAAACCCGAGAAATGTCCGAAACGCCCGAAAGTGCCGGAAAATGCTGTGTGGAAAGCCATACTTTTACGTGAGATGTCACGTGCTATGAGTGCGTTGGCTTCGACGTCTGGGATGCACGGGGCGTCCTGGACGCCTCATGGCACAAAGAACGGGAGTTTAACGAGTTCCTGCTAACCTCGGAGCGGGCCAGAGTAATGGATTTCGGTTAACTTTCCGACGGATTTGGACGATCCGGATTTGGGTACTTACGCTAGCCCTCGCCGACGTCTCCTCCGAAGGAGGTGGGGTCGTTGAAAAAGATAAGGATCCAAATCGGGATGCCTTACTTTGAAGGAGACTCGGGCGGTCACCGGCCGGACCCTTAGCGAAAAGGATTCCTACGTATCCCGAGCGGGAATCAAGCCGATCGTAGTTCGAAAAGGGGCAAGGGCCGCGCATGGGGACCTTGACTCCGAGCGAGACCGTTAGGGAGGCGTCTAAACTCGGATGAGACCATTCGCGAGGTACCTCTGCACTCGAATGGAGACTGGCTGGGAGGCGCTCGAACCTCGGGACTTCGAAACCTTCGAGGCGTGTGGCGCCAAACCGGAGTTGCGATGCTGACGAGGGCTTCGTGCCTTGGGTGCCGGGCTTATTGTCTGCGCTTTATCCTCGGGGATGAGAGTTCGGCCACTGGATGGCCGAAGAGGGATTGTTGCAAGGCGTTCGTACCTGGGGTTCGGGCTTATTGCCGTTGTCGAGATGACTATTTGCAAGGCGTTCGTACTGGGGTTCGGCCATTGCCCGCCTGAGATGACTATTTGCAAGGCGTTCGTACCTTGGGGTTCGGGCTTATTGTCGTTGCCGAGATGACTATTTGCAAGGCGTTCGTACTGGGGTTCGGGCTTATTGCCGTTGCCGGAGAGATGACTATTTGCAAGGCGTTCGTACCTTGGGGTTCGGGCTTATTGCTGCTGCCTGAGATGACTATTTGCAAGGCGTCGTACCTGGGGTTCGGCTTATTGCTGCTCTGAGATGACTATTTGCAAGGCGTTCGAGGGGTTCGGCTTGGCCGCTCTCGGAGATGACGCGAAGGTCGCGGAGGCCTGACCGCGAAGGTCGTGGATTAATCGCTTGAGATCGGACCGTGAAAGGTCGCGATTGAGAATTGGAATCGGACCGTGAAAGGTCGCGATTGAGAATCGAATCAAGAATTGAATCGGACCGTGAAAGGTCGCGATTGAGAATTGGAATCGGACCGTGAAAGGTCGCGATTGAGAATTGGAATCGGACCGTGGAAGGTCGCGATTGAGGATTTAAATCGGACCGTGAAAGGTCGCGATTGAGAATTGAAATCGGACCGTGAAAGGTCGCGATTGAGAATTGGAATCGGACCGTGAAAGGTCGCGATTGAGAATTGAAATCGGACCGTGAAAGGTCGCGATTGAGAATTGAAATCGGACCGTGAAAGGTCGCGATTGAGAATTGGAATCGGACCGTGAAAGGTCGCGATTGAGAATTGGAATCGGACCGTGAAAGGTCGCGATTGAGAATTGGAATCGGACCGTGAAAGGTCGCGATTGAGAATTGGAATCGGACCGTGAAAGGTCGCGATTGAGAATTGGAATCGGACCGTGAAAGGTCGCGATTGAGAGTTTAATGGTGAGGACCATTATTAAATTTTAACGTCGGGAGACGGCATCGTAACTGAAATGTCCGGAGACATGGTTGAACGTTTGGATGTCAAATGTCAACTGGACTGAATTTAACGTCAGGAGACGAGCGTTAGTGAGAACTAACTGGGAATTTAACGTCAGGAGACGAGCGTTAGTGAGAACTAACTGGGAATTTAACGTCTGGAGACGAACGTTAGTGATGACTAACTGAGAATTTAACGTCTGGAGACGAACGTTAGTGATGACTAACTGAGAATTTAACGTCTGGAGACGAACGTTAGTGATGACTAACTGGGAATTTAACGTCTGGAGACGAACGTTAGTGATGACTAACTGAGAATTTAACGTCTGGAGACGAACGTTAGTGAGAACTAACTTCGATTTATCCTCGGGGGATAGGGCGTTAGAAATGTCTAACTGGGGGAAATTTTACACTTTTGGGGGCCAAAAGTGGTAAAATTGGAATTGCCAAAAGCTGAGGGGCAAAAGGGGCAAAATTTATTCTGGTGCAGTAAGAGTCCGGTCGGACTTTTACTGTTTTTCCAGAAACTTTTTAAATGCCGAGGCTGGGGAAGAAAATGGCCATTTTCTTCCATTGTTGCCGGCGAGAGAGGAGAGAAAAGAGAGAGAAATCCAACCCAAATTGCAAGGTTTGCTCGAATTTGTGAGGGAAAATCGCTATGGAGGGTGAAGGAGGACCAATGGCTCGCCACGGAAGGACCGACGACGAAAGAACTCGATTGGTTCGGACCATTCGAACCACCACTCTTCCATTGAATCCGGCGGAGTTTTATCCGGCGAGGGACCGCCACAACTCCAAGGGAGGGATCGAAAGACACGTAAGTTCCCTACAAATTCCATTAATTTCAAGAATGTGCATTCTTTAAATGTTAGAAATTTGTTAGGAATTTACTTAGGGATTTTGATGCCCGATTTGGGGCTTTTGACTTTGCTATGAATCGTTGTCGAAATTGACTAGGACGTAGTTCAATTGACATCATGGGTAGATGACATAAAAATTTTGGTTGCAAAATTCCATGTCTAAATGCATTTTCCAAAATTAAAGTAGCTTTAATTCGGGACGGAGCGAAATTTTAGAAAAATTCGAAAGAATTTGAAAGTTCCGGATTCGACGAAGTTTTCGAAAGATTTTGAAAGTTCCGGATTCGATGGAGTTTTCGAAAGATTTTGAAAGTTCCGGATTCGACGGAGTTTTCGAAATGATTTAAATATACGTAGGAAATGAATGAGAACCGTATCTCGTATTGCATCCTTTTGACATGCGTTGTTGCATTTTGTTGACGTTGCTTCGTCTTGTTTGTCTCATAGGGACAGTGGACGGTTGATACCCACAACCGTAAGAGTCGGGTGCTTTGAGGCGGTGCAGCATTGTGGGGCCTTATCCCTGACGTAGCTCGAGAGGGAGAGAGGAGTCCACGACACCGGTGATTGACTCCGGCCGGGCCGGGTTTATCGCCGTGGCGGCGACACCGATACGCCGAGGGGCGTGTCCACGTATGTCGCGCCGAGCGAGCACCGGTGGGATATGACCCACACTTTCCATTTCGTATGGGGAGGCGACGGTGACTCCCACGGATTTTGCCGCTATCACCGGGTTGCCGACTTATGGCAAAGCGCTGGTGTGGGTTGATGGTTACACCCCTGAGCAGCTTGTCTGGCCGCTGGGTTTCGATATTACCGATGCCAGGGGCTTAGGCATTCGGCATGTGCCGATGGAGCATCACTTGAGGGCGGGTGTCGCCGATTATCCGGGCCGGGTCCTCGAGGATGACCGCGGAGCGTCCGGCTCGAGGGTTCCTTTGGTTTGCGCCGTCGCCGACCTTGTTCCCGACTTCCGACACGTCTTGTCACTTCCTCTCGCTCGGGTCGCCGGTAGACTTGGATGCCGTGAGGGGGTTTGCGTGGGGGAGGCCGGACCGGCCGAGCTCTACCACTCTTGGACAAGTTCTCGCGGGGAGAGGAGCACACATTTAGCCGCTTCACGCCCGTCTTGGATGTAAGTTTACGTGCTTTTTCTCTTCCTTGCCCCTTTTATGTACTCGTATGTATCTCGTTTGTAGCCGACATAACTTTCCATTCTCTCGTGTGTCCGGTGCTACGAGGTATTCGGGCCCGCAGCTTGGGACATAAAGGAGCCGTACCGTCCCTCGTTCCCCGCCTTGCCGGGTTTGGCGTAAGAAGGCAAAGAGGGCGGTCTCTTCGAGGGTTGGGCACTCGAGTGTCGTACGAGGAGATATTCTCGGCGCCGAACTTGGAGTTCTCCGAGAGGATCCACCGACCCGGTGGAGCAGTGTTTGATCATGTCGCGGCAAGTGCATTGCCGAGACTACACGGCGGCGGAAGCTCCCGGTGGGACTTCACCGTGATGCCATGTATTTGGGGGAGAGGGTGACCCGTCGCATAGGCAGGGGTCTCTTCCATTGGTGCCGGTGGATCCTCCTTCGTACATGCAAAGCATCCCCTGGAGATGCCGATTGACGAGCCGGAGGGGTACCTTCTGTGGTGTGTATTTCACCGAGTACATCATAGCGGGGGCCGCTTATGATGTTTTCTTGAGGATGAGGCCGAGGAGCCCACAAAGTGCAAAGATAGTGAGGGCGAGGTCCCCGGGAGATCCTCGACATTTTCCCGTCCCGCGAGCTAGGCTAGCGCACGAGGGGCCGGACGGTTCGCGCAGCAGCGACTTGTGATCCCGCCTCCTGGCAGAGCCGAGACCACGATACAGTGGCGGACCCCAATGCTTCGGTGAGCATCTTTTCTCGATTTTCTCGCATTTGATAGTAGCATTCTCGCACATGATGCATCCGTACTTTCCTTCGATGATTTTCCCCGGTTCGCAGTATCCGGCCGTACGTACAATGAGGCCAGCGAGGCCGGTGGACGGGTGGTCCGCCTACGCCAGAGGCTCGTGGAGTTCATGCGGTGCAGCCTCCTGAGGAGCGTGGACGTCCGCGATCGGGGGCCGTCTAGGCCGAGGGGTTCACCTCGCTCCCACACTGGTGGGGAGGACTTCACACAGGGTTTCGCGCTCGCGGCGGAACGACCGGATTTGGAGCTCCTTCTTCGCGCACTCGGGCGCGAGAGGGGGAGTCCTCGAGTTCGCGTACTCCGAGGAGGCCCTTTGCCTATTCCCTACGGGAGGAGTTTGGCGAGTTCCCGTTTGCGACAGATCCGGCAGCCGGCGGAGCAAGACGTCGAGTGTACGGATGACGAGCGTGACTCGCAGTAGTCCCCTTTTATCGCTTTTTTTTTTTTTTTTTTTACTATTTTGTTTAGACAAAATGCCCGTATTTGTCGTGAACAAATTTTGATTTGAAATATATTTGTAAAAAGGCGCCCGTGGGGCGGAACCCCGTACTTCGCATATTTATTCTCGTGATCACCTTCAGCTTATTTTCGCAAATAAGCAAATAGGTTAATCAAAAATAAATAAAAAGGAGAAATGCATTAAAAATTGAACGGGTCAAAAATTAAGCATGTATGCACTAATTTTTAATTATTTGCATCGTTGCACGAGCCCTGGGCGGAAGGGATATTGACATTAGTTGAATGAAATCAAGGTGCACGCAGATTTCATAAGAGTGAACAGGCATGGTTTGGAAATGTTTCCAACTTTAAGGTACTGGCCGCAGAGTTGACCAAGTCAATCCGCAGAGGAGTCCCACGACTAGGATTGAATTTCCAGATTCTTTAAATTGCAGCTTCAACTTTGCAATTTGTAAGAACCGCGCATTGCTTTTGCTCATTCTCGCCGAAGTTCTTTTCCATTTCTTAAGGTTTTCTTCACCTTCGACATGGCTCCTTTTCCCAAGTTATCGTCTCGGATGCAAGAGCGATATTTGGACAACTTTCGCCGTGGGTACGGAACCACACGAGGCGTAACAAAAGGTTTTTCGAAGGTCAGCATGGGATTAAATCTGTTTGGGCTTTCAAGGAGCTCATGCGCGTATTGGGATCTTTTGAGAGCCGCGTCTCGGTTCCGGGACGTAAGGAGGAATGTGTACAACTTTTCATACAACGAAGTCACTCCTACGTTTGAAGATTTCCGGCCATTCTCGGGAGGACCCGAGACGGAACATGCCTAGTTCTTCCGTATGCCGGTGGCATGGCCACTGTTGAGAAGCTAGTGTCTTTGTTGGGTATCTCGGCTGGAGAAGCATACGGGATGCTAATACAGGATTCCGATTACGTTGACATTTCGGGACTGCCCGAAAGATTTGCCGGAGCTGAGGGGAGCGTCTTTGCGTGGGACGCGTTTGCTCTGTGCGTGATTGCTACTCTGTTCACATTCACATCTCTGGGTGCGTGCTGTTGGTCCCAAAGGTGGCAACAAGGGTGAAAATACAGCTAGAGGGGGGGGTGAATAGCTGTTTAAAATTTTTCGCCCTCTTTTAAAAACTAAACCTCTTGCTTACAAAATCCTCTTGCAGTTGATAATAGACTGCAAGTGATAGTGTAAAATGCACAATGAATAATAGAGTGTAAAGCGGTTTTGAGAGGCGGTTTGTAAAATGCGGTTTTGGTGGTGCGGTTTTGTTGAGAGCAGTTTTACAAACACGTGTATTTTGACTATGTTAACTCCAAACACTATTTCACAATAATGGATAGCTAAATAAAGATCAAACAGAGACAAAGATAAATAATTAGCAAGCACAGGAAATATAAATGCAGTAAGTAAGAACACGCTATTTGGAGTGGTTCAATCGATAAACGATCTACGTCCACTACCAAGATGGTTAGTCTTGGATTTCTAAGAGAGATTTTATATTAAGTATTGCGAGATTACAAAGTACAATAAAATCTTTGCTATGAAGAACAAATCCAAAACTATAACCTAGCAGTATCTCAAATGTATAATCTATGTGATTAAACAAGTGAGGTGGTGTGTGAGAACAAGATCAAGGCTCTTTAAATCTGTGAGATATAGAGCTCAATGATTCTTGAAAGTGTTAAGGCTAGATATCTGGGATGGGGAATATTTCTTGAAGTTTGAAGATGAAGATTCAAAGGGTTGAATAATTTCGGGCGTAGCTTCAGCCTTCTATGAACACACAAAGACTTCTCAATTTTTCAAGCAATCTTCAAATGGTGAAGATTGGGGGTATTTATACCCAAGCATCAAGAAACTAGCCGTTGGATACACCGTTGTAAGGACAAGATTTGATGCAATCCTATCGTCCACAAAGAACCACTTTTGTCCTTCGGGTACACTCGCCGCAGATAAAGCCGATGCTCCAGCTGCAAGCAATGAGGTTAGGACACCTGTCACCTTTTCAAGATCTTTGCAGATCTTTTCTGACATTGAATCACGTGACAAGATATCCTATTGGTCCACAGCAACCACTTTTGTCCTTTGGTACAGCTGCTGCAGATAAAATTGATCAGGCTCCAGCTGCAAGCAATGAGGTTAGGACACCTGTCACCTTTTCAAGATCTTTGCAGATCTTTTCTGACATTGAATCACGTGACAAGATATGGTGGTTGACTTTTGATATTGCTGACATGGATCTCAATAGTAAAAGTTGGTTCACTTCAAGTAGCCAATCATTGGATGCGGTTGGTGAGACGCGGTTAGGAACATGCGGTTTTGCTACACCAGGAGATTGCATGGATGCGGTTGCACATGAACTGCACAGGTGCGGTTCAAGGGCGGTTGCATGCGGTTGGTTCAAATAGGCAGATTCAAGGTGGAACTACACTTGCGGTTACAGGTGCGGTTCATAGGGCGGTTTTGAATACTGCTGGAACTGCAACCTTGCTTCCAATGAATCTTGTGCCGCCTTTCAAGCCTAAGATTAACCTATTCTATAAAATGGACTTAGCTAAAAAATTGAAGTCTAAGCTTCATTACATAGGGTCCTAAAGTCCTTAAAATAGATAGGAGGTTATGGTATCAATCAAATCTAATACAAAATAGGAGGGTCAAAACATGCATACCCAACAATCTCCCCCTATTTGATTGATGCCATTACCTACTATAACAAAAGCAAACATTATACTTGGTAAGAACATGTCCATAAGAATTAACATGGTAATTCATGTCCCAAGTCAATGCACACACTTAGCTTAAGCTATAGATTTCTATACTTTCTAAAAGATAAAAACTTACAATATGGAAAGTTATAGAAATGCATTCAGTGCACTTAAAAATTGTGAATTTAAGTTCAAAGTGCGGTTTAAACTGAATGTTTAAACATCAATTCAAAATAGTGATTTTAAGTTAGAAAATATTTGAATGAGGTTATAAACTATAAGAGGTTTCATTGTTCTACAAACAAGCAGTTTGATATGAACAAGGTTTTGGAACCAATGATGCATTTTTCATTACTACCAATGCGGTTACACTTACAATGGTAGAGAAGCAAAAATACAAAGGTTTCAAAAACAAAAGAAAGTTGGACAAAAATTACATGGAGTGCGGTCCAACAAAGAGTTCAGCAAAAAAGATAAAGGAATTACAAAAGAGAAGTCCTAATGCTGACGCGGTCGATGCTGATGCGGTTGATGTTGATGGCGTGCTTGCTCTCTTGGTTGATTTACTTCTTGCTGGGGCAAATGCGGTTCAAGGTCCGAAGGCTGAGCTTTCACCTCGATATTTCTTCGAGGGCTCTAAGGTCTTCAACCCGTCTAGCAAGGGTAGTCTCAACAAGGTGCGGTTACAGCATTCAAGAAGCCAGGTTCCAACAAAGATCAACTGATCTGGAGTTGGCATCAACACTCTCTTTGATTTGAGTAGAAAAAGCTTCGAAACTGGCCTTCAAAGAGTTGAAAAAGGTGAAGATTTCATCTTGAATGGTCACCGTTTGAGTAGATAAAGTATCTTTTAATGGATCCAAATCAAAGCTACATTCTGTGTTTGATTTCACCCTTTATAGAATTGTCCAGCCTTGAGGTTAAAACCCGCCTTGAGGTTTTCAAATCTGAAAGAGATATCTCCATCAAAGGTGGTTACCGCTTCTTTGATACTGTTTCCCACTATGTTGAGATCAACATTTATTCTATCTTTAAGGGAGTCCAGCTCATTTAAAATTTTGAGCCGCAATTCATCCAAGGCGGTTTGAGAAGGAGCGGCCGAGGTGGAGGCTTGCCGCGGTTGAGGTTGCGGCTATGCCTGGGAATTTTCAATGGATTTCATAAAGGAGGTAAGAGCATCATTGGTGGAAGAGATAAATTCATCGAAAGCTTGGAAAGCATTTCATGAAGCCGGGTTTTTGAAACAAAGCATCTCCCATTGCTTTAAGCACTCCTCGGGCAAGATCTTCTTTAAAGCCCCGAAAACACTTTCGTAGTGCGGTTTTAATGCCTTTCAGCGGTTTGGGTGGAAGGTGCGGTTGGTATAGTAGAAACTCTCTCCCTTAATGGCATCAAGCAATTGAGCTTTTAGGATAGCCATTTCAAGTGGTTTGAGAGTCCACTTTGGTAAGAAGGGTTTCGAGGCTTCAAGGTTGGCATTGATCGGGTTAAGGCAATGTTTGACTCAAATGAGTTTAAGCATAAGGCCTTGGTTTACAATCAATCGAGATTGAATCAATTGAAGGGTGGAAAGAATTTGAAGGTAGTCGAAGGAGCGGTTCAAGGATTGGAATTTGGGGTAATGATGGAGGAGGTTGAGATTGAGTCAGAGGGGCGGTTTGAGGTAAAGGGTTTAGGAGGGTTTGAAATATACGGCCGGGCAAGTGATAGTAATAAGGTGAAATTGTTGACCTGAGGAATAGGTAGTGTTTGGGGTAAAGTTGTAGGTGCGGTTGAGAAGGTAGGAATTGGTTGAGTTAGAGGTAAGGGAATAGAAGCGGTTGGAATTGGGATGGAAGGAATGGGTGCGGTTGAGATCGGTGCGGTTGAGGGTGGAATGTTGGTGGTTGGAATCCCGTGGTTATGGGATTAGAATTTGAGGAGGAACATGTATGGGGCTGTATGGACGAAACGTGAGGGGTTCTTTGTTTGGATGGTGCGGTTTGAGGAGGTGGAGTATGAAAGCGTTCAGGCGTAGGGAATTTTTGAGGTGGGGAATTTTCAGGAGGAGGAGGAATATTGACGCGGTTTGGGGAAGGTGTTTTCTCGCGGTTAATGTTTGAAATGGAGATGGCTGGGGTATGATGAGAATAAGGATTTGAGTGAACGCGGTTTGAAGGTTGAGGGGAGGGAGTTGGTGATTCAGGTATGAAGAAGAATAAGAATTAGAAGGGGATTTGGATGGTGTATGGGAAGAGGAATGGGAAGAAGATTTAGAAGAGGATGGAGAAGGTGAAGGCTGATTGCGAACTCGTTGAAGAAACCGCTTGGGGCCTTTGGTTGGGGTCTTTTTTCTCGAGCAATCCGTTTAACCCTTTTCGGTTTCTCCCCCGAGCGGTTGCAGCCTCTTTGTGTTTGAGGAGGAGAGAGCGGTTTAGGTGATAGAGTTTTGGTCGGTGAGGAATGATGGGAGCGGTTTGGGAGAGTGAGGTGGTGTTGAAATAAGTGTTTGGGTTTGGGGCGGTTTTGAAGGAGGCGGTTGGGGAATTGGATCCTTGGACTTTCCCTTTGTTAGCTTCCCTCTCACCCTTTCTCTTTCCAATCTCTCAAACTCGATTTGTAAAAGATTGTCACCTCTTCATCGCTATTTTGGCCGATCAATCCGAGTCTCAGCTGCCTTCTTAGCCCCGTCACCAAAGTGGAGGAATAGTGTTATCTTCTTCCTTCTTCTTCATCCTCATCAATGAGGGTCATCTTTTCTTTCTTTCTCTCTTCCTTGGCTTTTTCTGACCGGGCCCGCATCACCCGAGCCACGCGGCTTTAGTGGGCGCGGCTGAAGGCCGATTTAGGGAGCGGTTTGGAGGGACTTTTCCTTTTCCTTGAGGCTTTCTTCATAGCCTTCCCAAGCGCGGTTGAAGCAAAGGGTCGGATTCATATCTACAAACATCTCCTTATTTTGAGAAGTATCAAAGATCATAAATGGCTTTATAATCAATATTGCCAAAGGATCTTGAAGGAGCGCATAGCTTTTAGGCCAAAGGATTCTTCATCACCCCAATCAACACAAATATTCGTGGTTGGCAATCCTAAGCTCCTCTAAATGCCGAAAGTTTGCAAATATTGGCGGTTAGCATTCTTCCAAAAGGTCTCCATCTCGATCTTCTCATTCGACCTCGTTGATACGAATCAATGCCGCCGGCTAGTTCTCCTCATCAATTTTGGGCCAACGGAGCTTCATCTCGTTGTAGACGGCACAAAGAAGATCGCCATTGAGAAGAGGTGAAGTTGTTGTGGTTTCCTCGTTTTGCCACACAATGCACTTCCCTACGAGATAGCACAGTGGCTCATGATTTCACCAAAATCTCTCCTCGGCGTAGTTTTGTAAAGTCTAGAGAGAGAGGACAGCCCTTTCCCGTTAGAGTTGAACAGTAGCATCTTGAACCTCTTGAGAAACTTCAACAGGGGCACCCGACACTTGAAAACCGAAGGTGTTTCGATGTCCATATAGTCTATGGAGACTCGAGTCCTTCAACAATTCCCACCAAACTTGGAATCGCTGGATCCATCAAGCATAAGCTCGCTTCCCTCCCTTCTCGCGGTTTCATAGAACCGGTCAATGAAGACAGAATGGTATATTTCTCGCTTCTTGTTGAATAGGGGAAGGATTCCGTAAACTTGCATCTTTCTCATCATCTCCCTTCCCGAGCATCGACCGCATCTCAAAGTTCATTTATTTCCCAACCTCGGTAGGAAATACTTGATATTCTACAAAGAAAACATACAAGTTAGAATTTTTAAGAAAATCACGCTTCCCATGCGGTTGGTGCACACATGCGGTTGGCAATAGTGCGGTTTTGGAAATGAAAATTTCCAACCACAAGAAACTGTGAACACAGTAGGAAATAAATAAGAAAATACAAAAGTATATACTTAGTACGTGGCATTGTAATCCAAAATTATCCCACACCGCAAGCGGTGCTTAGAGAGGAATTTTATGGTGTCCAAATTTATATACTTAGTAAAACTTAAGTAAATTTCTTGCATGCGGTTTTGAAAATGTATATGCGGTTTTGGCATGCGGTTTTGAGACCAAATAATATGCGGTTTTGAAACATGAAATCAACAACAATAAGTGCGGTTTCAAAGCATATATTATGCGGTTTCTAAAGATGCGGTTCAAACATGCAACACATAGATAAAATTTTCACAAATTTTCTAAGTAAGGAAAAACAAGTTTGAAAAATTAGGTCAAACCAAAACATAAGAACTTTCTCGAAAATGAAAATGAACAAATACATGAGTGCATGAAGAACACGAAAAACACCAAGTACAGAGATTTGAAAAATGTTGACCAAAATGAACAAATCACATGTCAAAATGATTACATTGAGTAGAAGATTAACAATATAACAATAAAAACATCTACTTTACTCAGAATCATCCGTAAAATGGAAAAATCTAAAAGTGGGTTTCAAACTTAGAAAGTTTTAAAATTCAAAATCGTTGTTCAAGATGTTGATTGATCATAAAACAAAGTATATAATCAAACAAATAACTATAATCCGAACATAACCTAACAATTATCATGCAAAATGATCAAGAAATGAAGCATATATGAACAAAAATTAGGTTAAGTTGTTCAAGCTTGAAGCTTTTCAACAATGGCCGATTATGAACATGAACATGTAATGATTTGCGTGAAGATTTAAGAAGATTAAGTTTAAGAAATCATACCATGTCTTCAATGGGTTTGGGTGCCATTGATGAAGAAAAACTTAAATCTTTAAGAAGCTTTTTGAAGGTTAGAGAGAGAGAACGAGTTTGGTAAAAACTAACACAGGTACGGATAGACAAACATGACAGCTTTGTAAAAAGGTTGGTAAAATAAGAATGATTTCTATTTAAAGGAAAGGTTTGAGGGCTCGCGCTTGAAAAGACCGCACCGTTACACCCTTTTCAGCCTTCAACCCATCAACCAATGACTACGACATGAAGGCTAATAAATGCTAATGTTCCCTTGCATTAAATGCTCTTCAAAATTTAAATTTTCGAGGGAAAACATTTGCAAATAAACCCGTTAAAAAAATAAGGACTGAAAAATAAATAAAAGAATTTTTTTTTTTTTTTTAAATAAACATAAGTAAGTAAAGATAGAAAATACTCCAAGTTGAAAACGCGGTTGAGATCCAAGCGGTTGAGCCGCAAAGATGCGGTTTTGAATGACGCGGTTGGCCGCGGTGCGGTTGGACAATTTTGCGGTTTGATGCACGCGGTTTCAACATGGCCTTGAAACTATACTCAACAACCAAGTTAGTTAATAAAAAGAATGGAATTTATTTAAGTTCAAGCATACCCATTTCTCCTCTAAGGAACGAAAACCTCTTAGAGTCAAGAGCTTTGGTGAGGATATCAGCAATCTGGTTGTCTGTCCCCACATACTCTAAATGGATATTCCTTTTTTCCACATGATCTTTGAGGAAATGATACTTGATATCAATATGCTTGGTCTTGGAATGTATGACAGGGTTGTTGGAGACTGAAATAGTTGAAGTGTTGTCACACATGATGGGGCAATTCCCTTCATGGATTCCATAGTCTACCAACTGCTGCTTCATCCAAAGGATTTGGACAAGAACAACTACCAAAGAAGAATATACTCACTCTCCGTGGTTGACACCGAAACCGAAGCTTGCTTCTTGCCGGCCCAAGCAACTAGTCTATTCCCGAGGAAATGACAAGTACCACTAGTGCTTTTCCTGTCAATAGTACAAGCCGATAATCCGCATCCGAATAACCTATAAGATCGAAATTCGAATCTTTGGAATACCAAAGTCCAAGGTTAGTAGTTCCGTATAAATAGCGGATTATACGCTGACCGCAATAAGATGTGCTTCTCTAGGATCTCGCTTGATAGCGTGCACATACACGTACACTCAAACATGATATCGGGCCTACTAGCAGTTAAGTAAAGTAATGAGCCGATCATACCTCGATATAAAGTCTGATCAACTTTCTTACCTTTGAGATCTTTATCTAGCTTATTTCCAGTGGCCATAGGAGTATCATATGCTTTAGCATTTTCTAATCCAAACTTTTTTATCAACTCCTTGGTGTACTTGGCTTGGCTGATGAAAATACCTTCTTCGCATTGCTTGATTTGAAGCCCGAGGAAGAATGTTAATTCTCCCATCATGCTCATCTCAAACTTGCTTTTCATTAGCTTTTCGAAACGCTTGCAAAGTAACTCATTAGTAGAACCAAAAATAATATCATCGACATAAATTTGAACAAGTAAAGTATGCTCATTATATTTGGCAATAAAAAGAGTTGTATCAATTTTACCTCGTTTAAATCCTTTTTCTAGTAAAAATTTAGAAAGAGTCTCATACCATGCCCTTGGAGCTTGCTTAAGTCCATACAAAGCTTTTTGGAGTTTGTAGACATGATTGGGAAATTTGGAGTCTTCAAATCCAGGAGGTTGGGCAACATATACGGTCTCTTGAAGTTCACCGTTGAGGAAAGCACTCTTCACGTCCATTTGATATAACTTGAAATGCTTGAAAGAGGCGTAGGCTAAGAAGATTCTGATAGCTTCCAATCTTGCAACAGGAGCAAAGGTTTCGTCATAATCAATTCCTTCTTCTTGCCTATATCCTTGTGCAACCAACCTTGCTTTATTCCTAGTGATGCTTCCATTCTCATCCATCTTATTCCTAAATACCCACTTAGTTCCTATCACTCCTTGATCCTGAGGTCTAGGCACCAAAGTCCAGACCTTGCATCTTTCAAACTGGTTGAGTTTTTCTTGCATAGCAACAACCCAACTGGAATCTTGGAGTGCTTCATCAATCTTCTTGGGTTCAACTTGAGATAAAAGAGAAGTATGCTCGTCATAATTTGATATCCTTGTTTGAACACCGGAAAACAGATCACCAATCACATTAGTGAGGGGGTGACTGCTGACTTCACGAACCTCCGGGGGTAAGTCTCGGTTGACCGAGGTTTGTCAAGATCTTCAATTGGAACATCGTTAGATCCTTCAAATAAGTCATGGAAGGTAAGTTGACGAAGAGGTTCTATAAGCCGGATAGGGGAATTCTCAACTTCATCTTCCCTTGCTGCATCCGGAGAGGGTTCTTCAAAGTGCGGTTTCAAAATTGCGGTTTTGGGGAATTTCACTGAGGGTGCCGGATTTTGCGGGCTGAGGTTCGTGTGCGGCTCTGAGATTCACCTCGGTTCATTATGCTCAACAAAATCATCAAGAACATTTGGAGCCAAATGTGGCTCAAGGAGAGAATGCTCATCAAAAGTAACATGGACAGACTCAACTATTTTTAAACTAGTTTTATTGAAAACACGAAAAGCTTTAGAATGTTTAGCATACCCAACAAAATACCTTCGTCGGCCTTGGCTCCGAATTCTACCTCTATTTTCTCTTCCGTTGTAGAGGACAAAACATTTGGTAGCCCAAAGATCTAAGAATGCAATGTCAGTTCTTCCTCGCCAAAGCTCATAGGGAGTCTTGTTATAGGTTTTGTTGATGAGGGAGCTGCTCTGAGTGAAGCATGCGGTATTGATTGCTTCAGCCCAAAATACCGAGGTAGCCTTCGCTTCGTATATCATAGTCTTTCCAAATTTCAATCAATGTCCTATTCTTCCTTTCCACAACCCCATTTTGTTGTGGAACACCACTGTGGAAAAATTGTGATCAATCCCATGGTCATCACAATACCGAGCAACACCGTTGTTCTTGAATTCTCGTTCCATTATCTCGATCGAACACTAACGATGTCGTCTTCTTTTGAGTTTGGAGCCGCTCTCGAATAGTGCGGTGAGAATCTCATAACAATCATCTTTGGAAATCATCATCTCAACCCACGTATATCTTGAGTAATCATCCACCACCACTAAGGTATATCTATTTCCTCCAATGCCGGCAAAGTGGTTACTGTCCAAACAAATCTATGTGAAGCAGCTTGTAAGCATCTTGAAGTCAAGGAGCGGTCTTGTGGTGAAAGACGACGCGGCATCGCTTACCAAGCCGGCATGCACCGCATTTCTCCTCGGATGGTGGTCACCACTTTGGGTAACCCACGAACGAGGTTTTCCCTACCAATCTTTGCAAGATACTTGAAGTTCAAGTGGCTCAACCTCTTGTGCCATAGCCAACTATTTTCGCTCACATTCTTAGCTACAAAACAGAGATTAGTAATACTACATGCGTAATTTAGATCAATAATGTAAATATTACTCTTACGAATCCCCGTGAGTAGGGTGACGCCGGAAATGCTATCTTTGATAAAGCAATTTGATGACGTGAAGTTGCAAAGCATTCCTTTGTCGCAAAATTGAGAAATTGAAAGGAGGTTGTGCTTGAGTCCATCGACAAGAGAAACCTTCTCAATAGTTAGGTTTCCTCTCCTTATAACACCATATCCACGGTCTTGCCTTTGTTGTTGTCACCAAAGGTTACGTACGGACCACTTGCTTCAACGACATCTTCAAGTAATGATCTATCTCCAAATATATGTCTTGAGCAGCCACTATCAAGATACCATTCATTATCCTTGGAGTGACCGGCCATGAAGCGTAGGACCTGAAATGTAAACATTAAGAACGAGGTCCCCCTTTATTCCTTGGGTCCTGAAGTTAGCAACCCTTTACGACCCACACCTGCTTGACGTAAGGAGGTTTACTCTTCCCCGGCATTGGATGTGAACCGCAAAAGGCATTCTGCAGCCTTGTGACCTAAACCATCACACACGTAACATTTATAATAGCTACAAGCTTCATGAGGTTTTACTAACTCCTTACTCTTCTTAGAGTTGCATGCGGTTTGGGACAAGAAAGCGGTTTGGGAGGTGCGGTTCCAGCTAACATTCCACTCGATACAAAGGGAACAGTGCTTTGGTTTGACCACGTATTTCCTCGGGGAACGCTATTCTTGCTTTTGAAGGCGTGAGGAGCGGTTGAAGAAGAAACGCGGTCAGACCTCGGGAGTTAGCAGAACCGCCTTTTCCACCAGAGGCGGTTGGAGCAGGATTCTACCAATTCCATAAGCCATTTCCTCTTCAGTGCTTCCACGTAATTCTTAGGTTTTAACACGTAATTCTTCCCATATTGCTTTCCTTTAGTGGTAGACATAATTTACTTGTCTTGCTTTACCCTTTCCCTTAGCATGCTTCTCCTTGGGAATTTCTTTAGTTAGTTCCAAATTCCTCATCCTTTTCACTCGAGGATGCACACTTCTCCTCTTCCTCGTATCCAAACCCTAGACCATCCTTAGTTCCAGGAGGAACTTGGAAGTCCAAGATTTTATCCTTGGTGGATTGAGACTTGAGCCACGAATCAATAATCTTTCGACGATCGTCGATTTGGGGTTACCAAGTCATCATTCCCGAGTTGAAGTGCAGCAACCTTAGTTTCAAGGATGCGGTTTTGATCGGCAAGAGGAGTCATTTGTTTGATTTGGTCCTTAAGATTAGAAATTTCAGACCTCATCATGCTTTTCTCCGTCTTGTACGGATTAAGTTCATCATGAGCTAAGCTTAAGGCTTTCTTAAGATTTGAGAATTGATGGATCACCATTTCAGCTTCCTTGAACATCTTTTCATGTTCCATGGGAGAAACCTCTTCCACCACCTTTTTCAAAATTTTCTTTGGAATAGCTTTTGAAGGTGGAGCATTTTAGATGAGAAAATGGGACGTGAATACGAACAATTTCCTATCTTAACGCTAGGAGTAAGTTTAATATCATCATCCAATTTATAATTTGGAAGTTTTGCAAAAACCTCCTTTTCCTCCATATCATGCAACTCAAATGATTCAGAATCTGAGTCATCGAAGCGTCTCGCAACTAAGCAGAGATTAACCTCTTCGGTTTCACCGTCACTTCCATCCTCAGAAACTGTTTCAATCCAAGTTGCTAATTCCTTGGAATTCTCTTCCTCCTCAAAGAACCATTCCCTTACGATGAGAAAATTTCGAAGGAAAAGTTTTCTTTTTCATATATTCATATTTAGGCTGTGGACATTCAGATGCAAAGTGGCCAGGTTTCCTACAGCTTGTAGCATACCAAGTCACTCTTCTTCTTTGTATCTCGCAGCCTCTAGAAAATGTTGCAGGAGGTTTGCCTTTTGAAAATGATTTTGTGAAAGGTTTTGAGGATTTTCTAAATTTTTGAAATCTTTTCACAAACATGGCAAAATCATCATCATCCATCTCGATGAGTGATGAGGTTGATATGGAAGGATCGGTGGTTTGATTGGATGTGGATGGTTTCTCTTCATGTTCCACTACGTACATAGAAAGTGATTTGGTTTTCCCTTCTATCTCTTCAATATGATTTAATTTAAGTTCATAGACTCTAAGATTGGCATACAAGTTACTTAACGACCAAGTACCCAATACTTTGGAGTCTTCTAGAGAGGTAGCCTTATTTACCCATCTAGAACCTAAAGCGTATAGGAAAGTCATATTGATTTCCTTATCGGTTAAAGTTTTACCAAGAGATCTACAAGCGTTAACTACCTCAACATAGCGATCGTAGGTTTGACGCAAGGTTTCGCTGGGTTTTCCGTTGAAGTTGTTGTAGGATCTTTCAACAAAGGTATAATTTGTTTTCCTTGCACTCATCATCACCTTCGAGGTAGCTCTCTATGGCATCCCACATCTCTGGCTTTTGCGGTTTTGAGGTACATCACTTTGTAGAGTTGATACGGGGAGGGTTCCGTAAATGATGAACCTCGCCTTGCCGTCCAAGGCAACTATCCTCTTCTCTTCATCCGACCACTCATCTTTTGGCTTTTGACCTCTCGGAGTTTCAAAGCATTGGTGGTTGCATCAAGTTGTTAGCCTTCATTGGAATTAGAGGGCCATTGATCACGCATTCCACCAAAGCATCTCATCTATGGTTTCCAAATGAATAAGCATTCGGCACTTCCGTATGTCAAAGTGGTCTTCGTCCAACATTGGAATGTGTGAATAGTTAACAGTAGTCATTGTCTTTGAGGTTGCCATATCGAATCGGCACACAAGCCGTTAAGCTTGAAAACAAAGTGGTTTTAAAATGTGTTTGCTTTCCGATACCACTTGTTGGTCCCAAAGGTGGCAACAAGGGTGAAAATACAAATGTAGGGGGGGTGAATAGCCGTTTAAAATTTTTTGCCCTCTTTTAAAGATCGAACCTCTTGCTTACAAAAATCCTCTTGCAAGCTTGATTATAGACTGCAAGTGATAGTGTAAAATGCACAATGGAATAATAGAGTGTAAAGCGGTTTTGAGAGGCGGTTTGTAAAATGCGGTTTTGGTGGTGCGGTTTTGGGAAGAGCAGCTTACAAACACGTGTATTTTGACTTTGTTAACTTCAAACACTATTTCACAATAATGGATAACTAAATAAAGATCAAACAGAGACAAAGATAAATAATTAGCAAGCACAAGAAATATAAATGCGTAAAGTAAGAACACGCTATTTGGAGTGGTTCAATCGATAAACGATCTACGTCCACTACCAAGATGGTTAGTCTTGGATTTCTAAGAGAGATTTTATATTAAGTATTGTGAGATTACAAAGTACAATAAAATCTTTTCTATGAAGAACAAATCCAAAACTATAACCGCAGTATCTCAAGTGTTTAATCTATGTGATTAGAACAAGTGAGGTGAGTGTGTGAGAACAAGATCAAGGCTCTTTAGATCTGTGAGATGTAGAGCACAATGATTCTTGATTGTGTTAAGGCTTGATTTCGGGCTAAGAATATTTCTTGAAGTATGAAGATGAAGATTCAAAGGGTTGAATAATTTCGGCAGAGCTTCAAATTTCTATGAACACAAAGACTTCTCAATTTTTCAAGCAATCTTCAAATGGTGAAGATTGGGGGTATTTATACCCAAGCATCAAGAAACTAGCCGTTGGATACAAATGTTGAAGGACAAGACTTGATGCAATCCTATTGGTCCACATCAACCACTTTTGTCCTTTGGTACACTGCCGCAGATAAAGCCGATCGTGCTTCACCGCAAGCAATGAGGTTAGGACACCTGTCACCTTTTAAAGATCCTTGCAGATCTTTTCTGACATTGAATCACGTGACAAGATATGGTGGTTGACTTTTGATATTGCTGACGTGGATTCCAACGGATAAAAAGTTGTTCACTCCAAGTAGCCAATCATTGGATGCGGTTGGTGAGACGCGGTTAGGAAAGTGCGGTTTTGCTACACCAGGAGGTTGCAAGGATGCGGTTGCACATGAACTGCACAGGTGCGGTTCAAGGGCTGTTGCATGCGGTTTGTTCAAGAAGCAAGTTCAAGACTTTGAACTGCACTTGCGGTTTGCATGTGCGGTTCATGGTGCGGTTTTGAATACTTCAGGAACTACAACCTTGCTTCCAATGAAACTTGTGCCAGTCTTCAAGCCTAAGATTAACCTAGTCTATAAAATGGACTTAGCTAAAAAATTGAAGTCTAAGCTTCATTACATAGGGTCCTAAAGTCCTTAAAATAGACAAGAGGTTATGGTATCAATCAAATCTAATACAAAATAGGAGGGTTAAAACATGCATACCCAACAAGGGGAGTGTCTTTTCGTGGGACGCGTTTGCTCTGTGCGCGATTG
Organism: Adenophora triphylla var. japonica; assembly: GCA_022495995.1. Taxonomy (NCBI): domain Eukaryota; kingdom Viridiplantae; phylum Streptophyta; class Magnoliopsida; order Asterales; family Campanulaceae; genus Adenophora; species Adenophora triphylla. The sequence continues at coordinate 271,786 of JAFEMH010002987.1, read as the reverse complement.
CTACTCTGTTCACATTCACGTCTCTGGGTGTGTGCCATCACAAATGTAATCGGACCCGGTGAGGCAAAGGCCGAGTGGGGAGACATCGCGCCGCTGGTCTTTGGCGAGACGTTCCTGGGCATAGGCCGGATGGCGACCGGTAGCCGATACATGTGGGGAGGGAGTCCCGCTATACTGACCATGTGGTTGAGGGAGAGGCTACAGATGATCCCTGAGGTGCCAATGTCCTGTGACACTTGGTCTTTCTCGCGACGTCCTCTGGTGATAGGGGGCGATTAGGCTGAGCTGGAGCTCTGGATGGCCAGACTTTGCACGCATCATTTGATATGGTGGGTTCCCCATTGGAAATTATAGACTTGCAGGACCACTCAGGAGGGTCTGTTGATTGTCAGAGTGCCGGGGCTATCTCAGACGTCTTTCTATATTCCATCATTGGTTCTGCGACAGTACGGGCTGGAGCAGGTGCCACTGACTGATCTGAGTTATGCTGCTACCTTTGAGGTGGGATCTCTGCGGATGGAAGATCCTTCGACGCTATTGCCGATCACCCGGTGGTGGCAATATGCGTCCTTTCCCCGCCAGGTTCTCTTTCACCGGAGAGAGGGCATTGTTCGTCGACGCAGATCTCGAACCGGTACGAAGAGTGTATAGGGGAGACACATATGGCTATCTTGTGGAGATGGAGTGAGCTGGTGGGTGCTGATCACCTGGACAGCTTGACCTTGAGGAGGACAGAAGCAAGGACTAACCCTGGGAATCGTACTGGCGATGCCATGGCTGATTATGAGGCAAGTGCTGATCGGGAGGCCAATCAAAGCACTGTGATGATGGCTCGAAGCGAGGCGGCTCGAGACAGAGCTAGAGAAAGGGCTGCGTTGACAGCCACAAAGCTTGACGGAGGCGTCGGGAAGAGTCCCCGAGCTGTAGAAGGCCTACCGGAATATTTCCTGCGAAGGTGAAGAACACTCGCCGGGGAAAAGGGAAGGGGAAGAAGGATGAAGGACCAAGTCCGAGAAACTAGGTTGACCTTGCTGTCCAGAGTATCCGCCCATTGTCATTGCAGACACATTAATTGATTAATGTTTTATTGTAGTTTTGCTAGCGTGTAGCGAGTCAAGAGTTGACCGTGCTTGAACTCATCAAAGAATGTTTTAACCGTTATGAATTTGTAGGTTAAATGAAAAGAGTTTTTCGAAACACAAGCAATTGATTCTTATTGTATTTTTTTTTTTAGACCGAACCAATGATGGCTGCCTACGTTCCCCTTTTACAATTGGACTAAGGGGCTCAGGTCACCGTAGTTCGACACTTTAGGTGAATTTGAGAAAAACAAAGACAAAAGAAGTGCGACCCTGTTTTTTACCTGGATCATTAGCGGGAATGTATCCAGTTGGGTATCACTCTTTTAGCACTTTAATTTACTGAGGGGGACGGTGTATGGGGAAGGTGAGTTGACTCGTGCTCTTCCTCAAACGAAGTATCTGCGGAGCTTGCTTCCGTTCACGGGGTTAACGAAAGGGTTTCCGTCCAAGTCTGCTAGCTTCATGGCTCCTCCGGAGAAGATTCTTTGTACCACGAACGGTCCTATCCAGGTAGGCTCCCACTTTCCGAGGGGATTGGTCTGCATAGGAGGCTTTTCCTTTAGCACCAAGTCGCCTTCTCTGATGTCTCAAATCTTGACTTTCTTGTCGAATGCTCGTGCCATTCTGCTCTGATAGGCTCGAGTGTGTTCCATGGCTTTCAATCTGCGCTCGTCGAGTAGAGCAAGTTCGTCGTGACGGCTCTGTAGCCATTCGACTTCATTGATCCCATTTTCCAAGAGGACTCGGAGGGATGGAATTTCCAATTCCACGGGCAACATCGCTTCCATTCCGTAGGTAAGTGCGAACGGAGTCTCCCCTGTGGCGGTTCCCGACCGACGTTCGTATCCCCGCAGGGCTAGATGTAGCTTTTCGGGCCGCCTCCCGACCTCTCGGTGGTCATCTTTCCGATTATCATGGCGAGAGTCTTGTTTGCTGCCTCTACTGCACCATTGGTTTGTGGTCTGTAAGGAGAAGACTTGTGACGTGTGACTCTGAATTCGGTCAGTAGTTGGTCACAATCTCCTTCGAAGTGAGTCCCATTATCGGAGATGATCTCGTTGGGCACTCCGTATCGGCACATGATGTTCTCCCGAATGAACTCAGCCACCTTCTTAGAATTCAGTACCTTGTACGATCTGGCTTCTACCCATTTGGTGAAGTAGTCGACTGCGACTAAAATGAACTCGTGACCATTGCTCCCTGGAGGAGTGATCTTGCCGATGACGTCGATTCCCCATGTGGCGAAAGGCCATGGCGTAGTCATGCAATAGAGTTCGTGAGGTGGGATGTGATTGAGGTTGGAGAACCGTTGACATTTGTCGCAGCTTCGGACGAACTGGATGCAGTCTGTTTCCATTGATATCCAATAGTACCCCATACGGAGAATGATCTGTGTCAATGCTCGGGCGTTCATGTGCGGACCGCAGGTTCCGTTATGAACTTCGTTCATTAGCTCGCTGGCTTTTTCTTTGTTTACACACCGAAGGAGTGGCCCTTGGTGGCGCTTCTTGTACAACATACCCCCCAGAATGACGTTTTAATGCCATCATGTTTTTGGCTTTGATCCCTTCTTTGTATTTTCCATCTTCATTTGTGAAGGAAGCTTCTCCGCTTTGGAGGTACTGGTAACTGATTGTACCAGTGGTTCGTCGATCGTTTCTTTTTCTTTTTCGATCTCACAAAGAATAGGCGGGTGTTTCCCCTCCGCCTATTCTCCGAGGGGTTTTACCGCTTTCCATCGGGAATTTCGACAAGAGAGGCGAGGGTTGCTGCATCGTCGCGAAGCGGTTCCTCGTCTCTTGGCAAATAGTGAAAAGAGATGTCCTTGAACCGAGCAATGAGCTCCTCCATGTACGCGTGGTACTTCTTAAGGCCGAATCTACCGTCTTCCATTTGTTGGACACTTGATTGATGATCAATGTTGAGTCTCCAAATACATCCAAATTTCCGAGATGTTGCGCTCGAGGGCGGCTTCCAAACTCCGCCGCACAAGCTTCGTATTCTCGCCGCATTGTTGGTTGCTTTGAAATTCACTTGATGGCATGGGAGTATGCTCGTCCTTGGGATCGACAAGGAGCATTCCAATACCATTCCCCTTCTTGTTGGCTGCCCCATCGAAGAAGAGTTGCCGCGGTTTGCACCGTCAAGTGAAAAGATTCCGTCGTCCGGAAATTGCGGATCGTGACCCTTAGGTTCATTGCTTGGGAAGTCGGCCAGCCGATCTCGCCATTACTCGCCCTTTGTTGATTTTCTCGACCATGTACTTGATGTCGAACTCAGCCAGAAGAATGACCACTGCTAGCCGCATTGACAGAGATGGCTTGTCAAAGAGATATCTGACGGGGTCCACTTTGGAGACCAGAGCACCGAATGCGACCGCATGTAGTGTTTCAGCTTTCCCGACTACCCATACCAAGGCGGTACAAGTTTTCCCGATGCCGAGTAGCCGAGTTCACTTCCTTGAAGCTTTCGGCTTACGAAGTAGATTGCATGCTCAACCTTGGAATCTTTTCTCGCTCTTGTGCCAAAGATTGCTCCGATTGACGTGTCTCATATCGATACAGTGAGTAGTGGCTTGTCTTCATGTGGCGGGCACAAAATTGGGGGATTAACCAAGTAGGTCTTGATTTTCTCAAAAGCCGTTTGGCACTCTGAGTCCCATTTGATGTCGGCATTCTTTTTCATCAGCTTGAATATGGGCTCGCAGAGAGATGTCAACCGGTTGATGAAGCGACCGATGTAATCGAAGCCTTCCCATGAAGCTCTTCACTTTATCGTGGCTTTGAGGCGGCTTCATGTCGATGATGGCCTTGATTTTCCCGGGATCGGCTTCGATACCTCTTTCTCAGTAACTACGTACCCCAAGCATTTTGCCGCGCTTGACGCCGAAGGTGCACTTTGCCAGGTTTAGCCTCATGGAGTGCTTTCGAGTCTGTTAAAGAACTTTCTCGCATCCGTCATGTGCCGCATGTCCGATCCTTGAGTGGATGATCATGTCATCGACGTATACTTCGATTTCCTTGTGAATCATGTCATGGGAAGAGGGTCAAGGTGCCCCGCCGGTAAGTAAACCCCCACGTTCTTAGACCGAACGGCATAACCGTGTAACGCATGTCCCCATGGAGTGGTAAAGGCAGTCTTGGCCTCGATCCTCCTGACATCTTGATCTGGTTATATCCAGCAACTCCGTCCACGAAGGACTTTACTTCGAAATTTGCCGTGGTGTCGACTCAAAGCATGTCGATGTTAGGCAAAAGGGGGAAATCATCTTTAGGGCCGGCCTTGTTGAGATCCCGAAAATCTATGCAAAGATTCGACCTTTCCGTTGGCCTTGGTGACCGGCACGATGTTGGAGAGCCAAGTCGGGTACTCAATCACTCGATGAAACCAACTCTGGAGCATTTTCTCAATTTCTTCTTTTACTTGCAAGGACCACTGGGCTTGATCTTGCGCAGCCTTCTCGTTTGGACGATTGTGCTTGGATTCGGGATCCAGGGAATTCCGTGCTCCACGATTGAGGGATCGAGTCCTCGGCATGTCCCGGTATGACCAGCAAACACGTCAACATACTCCCTGAGGAGGTTTATCGTGGCTTCCTTTTCTCGCATCGGCGAAGAAACCGCCAACTTGTGTCTCTTTAGGCTCTTGCACCGACCCTGTGTTCACTTTGGTCATAAGCTCTTCGGCAGCTTGGGCCCGGTTGTCCTCTTGGTCAACTACACGCTCGAGAACTTCTTTAATGTATTGTTCGTTTAATGTGTCTGCTTCTTTATCAATTGAATTATTAACGTCTTTTAAGTTGTTTGTTAACTTATCAGTTGTTAAAGTGGCAATGAGAGGATACTCCGAAGTCAGACTTTTCATTGAACAAGAATGGAAATACATGATTGGCTACATTATCATAGTCCTCCGGCGTGAGGCCGTTGGATGACTCAGAGGACTGGACTTTGACAAAGACTGACTCAAAGGGTTTGAGACCGGGTTTAGGGAGATGTGGGTGCGGGCCCAGCTTGTCTTCCAATTTTGCCTGGCTTGCCCTTGGTCCGGTGAAAGTTACCCAATTCTTCAGTGGCATTGCTGGATGCTTGATGAAGGTGCGGGGATCGCGAGGCTTGGCTTCTGCTGTCCCAATCATGGCAATCATGCTATTGTCGGAGCCCCGCCGATCAAGTTGGGCAACTCCATGACTTCTTCAAACAGACTCGTAGAGCCGGTCCACCGAGAGCGTCTTCTATGAATTCTAGTTCCTTCGCTTTGGACTTACCGTCTCGAATGTGGCCTCTGGAAGTGGCCGATCCGAACAACTGTTTCCCATGGAGAGTACCTTGAGTTGCTCCTCCAAGTCTCGGGATTCCCTTGAATGTGTACTCATGCTGGACTCGTGGTGGCAGCTTGGTCCAGTAGAGCCGTGATGTCGAGGAACGCTCCTTATCGAATTAGCTTTGAGTCCTCTCGAAACGCTGAGGTCTCGTGCTAGCCGTTCCATTCTTCCCGTAGTCTCCGTATCGACTATCTCTCGCTTCTTTCTCATCTTCATCAGCTTCCACCGTCCGGTCCCTTCGCTTCGTCGGTTTGGCCGCCGGTCCCCTCGCCCGCTGTTGGTTCCCTTGTCGGTCCCCGCCCGCTGCCGGTTCCCTTGGTGAAGTAATGAGCGAGGTCAAAGCCGTAAGGCTCGGAGATTGGGTGTGCCGTCTGAGGTTCCCCTTTTGCGGCCGCCTTGGTGCGGGCGAGCCTTTTGTCTTCCTTGATGTCAGCCGGTGTTGGCACGTAGCCAAGCCCCTAGACCGTGGTGTGGTCCTTGACTTCAATAACTTGGTGTTGGCCTTGCAGCCTTTTGCCGAGCCCCGCCCCCCGGGATGAAGTTCATGAGTTTCATCATCCTCATGGCGGGAGGAATCGATCGTGAGACAAATGGAAGGTCCACGTTGCATATTTGGATCTTGGAGGTCTCCGCAGTGAATCCAGCTTAATGGCATGTCGTCACTATGCTTGATTTCTAATACCGGAATGTCGTTGGTGCCGGTCCCCTGGTGGTGACGCCGTCGCCGCAGCATCGTGGTTAGCTCGTTGCCTTGCATGAACTTGAGGCACCGATGAAGGGTGGATGCCACGCCATTGATTTGATGCAGCTGGGGACGCCCAGATGGCCAGTGAAAGTGATTGGAATGTCCAACACTTGGAATTCGGTGGGGATCATCCGCTTACCGAACTGCATATTGAGAGTAGCAACCCCGAGAACTCGTACGGGAAGTAGAGTCATAGGCCTTGACAGGTGGACCGAAGGCTTAAGATCTGTGGGCTTGATGTCAAGGTGTCCATCATCTTGGCGGGCAAGACATTCATTCCGGAACCTCCGTCTACCAACACGCGGGAAGGCGACGCCGTCCACTGGATCGTGATGTAGAGCGGCTCATTGTGATCGCCCCCAAATTTTGGAAGGTCCAAATCGCGTGCAAGGTGATAATGTTGCCATAGTGGATGTTACCGATCATCCGAATGACTTCATCTCGGGGTCAAGGCCCACGGGGACCATGGTACGGGCCAGGCTTTCCTCTAGCTTGAGCTTGTGAGGATAAGAGGAGGTGAGCAGAGACCAAAGGGAAATGTTCGCCCGAGTCCGCTTGAGCCGAGTGAGGATCGGGTCCTCTTTCAAGGAATTTGCGTCTTCGGGCCGGCCGGATTGCACTTCTGGCTCCGTCGGCTTTTGGTGGCCTTAGGTGGTAATGCATGGATTTGACCCGATCGGGTTAGGACGCTCGACATCGTTTGGTCCCTTCGAACAGCCGCTCCGAGTTGAGCCATAGTTAGAGGAGGATTCCTCGTAGCATAGGGCCATATGTCTTCCCTCAACTCATTGATTGTGGATGAATTCCTGAAGCTTCGGCAGCTTGACGAATTCTCGTCCCAGATACCGGCTTAGGTGCCTCTCGCGGGAGGTAGCCTACGCTTGACGCATTTGTTCGAATGTCGTGCACAACAATGGGTTGCTCGAATCGAACCGTGCGTTGCGACCCTCCTGGGAGGTTGGAGAGTTCTCGGCTTAAGCGAACGGTCTCCTTGATCTCTTCACGGTATATCGCGTTCCTTTCCTTCTTGCCGAGCATACTGGGGCATTCTGGAGTTGGGTCCGGCGATACTCATGGTTTGCTAGTCTTCCTCCGCCCGGGGCCCAGATCAACCTTCTGCAGCAGAGCTCGCGTCGAGAGTGAGTGCCTGCGTTTCTTCCCATGTGAGAATAGCCGTGCTTCTTTGAACCAAGCGTGCGGCGCCTAGGTAAACCTCCATCGGGGAGAGTTTTCTCCTCGCTTTATCTCGAGTGGCGGGTATGTCGGAAGGTGAGTACACGGCTTCCCGAACATCCGCCCATGTGACCGGTTGCTGCCCCGGTTGATCGTTTCGTAAACGAATGCCGTAGACCGTGGAATTTCCCGAGTAGTTGCTCGAGACGAATTTCCATCCTCCTCTTGTTTTTAAATAGACCTTCCTCCCCGAGTTGGCCTTTCAATTTAAGTGCGGAAATGATCCGTTCCCATCCTCCCAGACCCTTGGGAGTCCGGTTTTGTTGACTTCATGCCCGGCTTGGGAAGAGAATGGTTTCATCGTCTTCGTCGTCGCTTTCACAGCAGAACTTGCTTTCCCGGGAAGGTAAGCGCCGGGATTCTTTCGCCGTGACGTTCCATCTCCTAGGTCATCGGGACCGTTGACCACCCTTGCCCGGCAGGGGTTGGATGAGAACAGACGGTAGTCGGGAAGTTGCCATGAGCAAAGCTCTTGAGGTCGAACCGGTCTAGAGTGGCCTCTAGCTTTCGTCTTAAGCCGCCCGTGACACTTTAAGGGCTTCGGTCCCCGTAGGTCTTTCGAGCTTGGTCTTCGTCCCAAAGACGACTTTCTTGAGCGGCTAGTTCCATGAGGGCTTTCCTCGCGAGAGCTAAGAAGTCTCCGTAGGCGCGCACCGTCCGGCTAGTGTCCGTAACCGTGATTACATTCAAATCGCCGAATGGCGGGAACACTTGGATTACGTTGACGAAGGAAGCCTGACCGGGACATTCCATGCGGCCTTCCTTGATCTCGGTTACCAAGAAGTTTGCCCATATCTCGTTGATTGACCCCACGGGGGTATTGAATTCTCGCAATGTTGACGGTCTCGTGATCTCGCTCGATCGCCAAGTCTATCGAGCTAGCGGTCGGCGACGGGGTGATGTACGAATCCGGGGCCGTGACGGGCCTGGGAGTAGAATCGAACCGGAGCATGTTGATGCCGAGGTGGTCATTTCCTATGTCGGAAGCCGACTTCGCCTTGCGGGGAAGGCTTTGCGCATGTTTTCGGGGTGGCTGCCGGAAGCGTTCCCGAGGTTGATCTGACTCGTAGCAGGGTGAGGAGCTTGGTCTCCTTCGTTGTTGCCCTTGGCCTTGGCGGCGCTTGAGGGTATAAGCTTGACTGACGGCACGGGCCGGTTGCCACTGGGGCTGGTACTCGGAAGTAGTGATGAGCTCTGAGCTCGCTTGGCCAAAGCCTCGTTTACCATGAGCAGCAATATCGAGGGTGACCTTGGTATTGCGTAATCCGATGATAAGGACCGGATCCTTGGTATTATTGGGATATCTGGAATAGATGATGTTGACGAAGTCGTCGTCAACCACTTGATCAGAGGGATTCTTCGTCGTGTCAACCAACTGCTTCCAATTGTCGGATAGCTGCTTGTACTGGACGTTGAGCTTGACAATTTCCATGGTATTGGAACCTTGGTCGTAGGTGACCTGATCGGAAGGAGTTCCGTCCTCAAAACTGAGCATGTGAATGCAGAGGTCTGCCTGCGGGTCTGCCGCGTCCTCGACTCCGGAGAGTCCTGATTCGTCGTCATCTGACGGTTCAATCCAAACGTAGGGACGTATTGCGTCTGGTTGCGTTGTTGGAGCAGCTAGGAAAACATCGTGCTCTTCGTTGGAGAAGAGGGGTGCAGCGGGTAGTTCCTCGTGGAGGACATCCCATACAACTTCCATGCATTCAAAACGAGAATGACGGTGCTTGTTGACCTTTATCACAAAGATCTCTTCGCCTGGCGGGGCCAGAGAGTTGGTTTGGAGAATGCTGACGAATCTCCGATTGGAGATCGGGGTTTATGTGCCCGCATCATGGCGATATTCAGCGTTTCCTTCCACCCGCTCCAAATGTTGGAAACGACGCTTGAACTTGATGTATCGGATCGCTTCTGTGGTCCGCCCGCTCGAGTACGTTTACATAGTTAGCATCTCCGGACTCTGAGGGGTTCTGATGAGATTTGCCCCGATAGGCCCTTGGTTGATTCGAAGGAGGTAACCTCGGTGCTCGAGTGCGGACACGCTTGGCACTGTCTCGGCTTCGTTTCCTATGAGGAAACTATCCCCTCGGATGACTTCGAGATCTCCCCGCCGCTTAATGAACTTAACACACCGATGGAGAGTGGAAGCTATGGCTTTCATGTGGTGTAGCCAAGGGCGTCCTAAAAGAGCCGTGAACTCGGATGGGATGTCCATCACATGGAATTTTGTCGGCACCATTTGGGTTTCGAACCAAAGTTCCAGAGTCACCGTCCCCGTGATGGGACGAGACGAGTTGTCGTAGGCCTTGATAGTCCGAGCCGACGGAATCGATGGCTTTCATTAATACAGAGGGCTCGCATCATGCCGAGAGGGAGAACATTAACGGCTGGCCCGTTATCTACCAATACTCCGGGAGTGATATGGTGTTGAGCTTGAGAGTGATGTACATGCAGCTTCGTTGTGCCCCGAGGCATCTCTCGGTAGGTCTTCATCACGTAACGTGATCATACCGCCATACAAACGGGAGTCGTAGATCTCGTCTCTATCCGTAGAAGGAGAGTCATCAAGCCATCCGTTTCCTGTCTTCCTCTTGCGAGGTAAAGCCTTTGGCCGGAACCTCGGGAGTGTGTTGAGGCCGCCCGTGGCGGTTGCCGCCCTTGGTTAGCACATTGATCGAGTGAGATTGCCAAGCCGACCTTGATCTTCCTTTACCGGTCCGAGCTCGGAAGCCGGACAAATTGAATCTTGGCTGATCCCGCGAAGGATTAGGCTTCGACCGCGCAAGAAGATTACCAAGATCCGAGGTATTTCGGTGTCCTGTGGTCTCGACTCGGTTTCGGCGGGACTTTTCGGCTTTCCCACCCCCGTTTGCTTCTAAAGCCGCATGGCCCGGAGGCAAAGAGGACTGGCTGGAGTACAAGTACGTAGTAGTCGAACCTCCCGGAAGGTTCTCCGAGTGTACCTACACCGGTGTCCCCAGCTTCGTATCTTTCTCTCGCCTGCCGTTGAGAGGATTTCTTCTTTGTTTTCTCGGAGGATTGCTCCGGACAGCTCGGGACTCGTACACTGTGCAAAGGAGCGGAGCCGCAAACATCGTAGCCGATGTGGACATTAGAGGAGGATCCGACCGAAAGAGGCGGAGAAACCGGTTCTCGTGGCACTCTTCTTGGGCACCCACTCAATGGAATTCACGCTGTTATTGTCCGGAAAGGGTTCCCGATCGTATTGGGCCCACGGGGGCGCTCCAACTTGCCTTCTTCTATCAAGTTCGGATTTCGTATCGTAACCCCAAACAGCTTGTCGCTGGTATGGCCGTGATACCGATGGAAGGCGCAGATTTGCTCTTGTCCGCATTGGCTACGGGAATTTTGGGTTTGTAATTGGCAACGGGCTTAAGGAGACCCTCCTTGATTAACCCTTCCAAAGATCTTGCTCTGTGGCATGTCCAACTTGTCGAAGTGTACGATGTGCCGCTTTCGAGTAGAATTGTTGCTTTGTGGGACCGGGTTTCGTTACCCGACCGTTGTCCCCGATGGACGTAGTTGACAGACGTATCTTTCCTTTGCACGGGGCCGGTGCGAGATTGAATGCAACCGCTGAGCGGTATCGGTATGGCCGTGCAAAGAGCCAACTTTTTCCTTGAGATCCTTCTCGAACCGTGAGCCGGCATTGACCATGGCCCGGAGATCTGGGAAGAAATTGTGACCGATGAGAGTTCTCGATGGACGGTCTTAAGCGTGACTTGAAGATCCGCATCTCTGTTCATCTTTGGAGAGCGGCTCCATGATCTCGGAGAGTTTCCAGCTCCATCTCTTGTAGAATTCCCCAACACTTTCATCCGCTTTCGCTCGGTGGGTGATTAAGTCCTCGCGACTTGTTTCCCACTCTAAGTTGGATCTCGTACTGCCCAGTGAAGATGTTACCGATCTGTTCCTGTGTGTGGCGATCCGCAGTGCTTGACCCTCGAAACCATCGTAACGCCGAACTTTTGAGCGTATAGCCGGAAGTGGTCGGCCATTTGCTGGAGGGTTGCTCCTTTTGCTCTCATGCCGAGAACGTAGGTGTCGACGTGCGTTTGAGGACATTCGGTTCCATCGAATCGGTCCATCTCCGACATTCTCGAACTTGGCAGGGAGAGGCGTGACCATTCTCGGATCTCGTGGATTTGAGCGTTTCCCCGCTTTGAGCCGCTCATGGTGGCTTTCTGTGTCTTTCATTTGCTCGACCATCCAGTGCTAAGGTTGGGTCCAGTGGTGGACTGTGAGGCTCGGCGCCGGTGCTACCACGTGAGCGGTAGTGATTGGAGGTGGAAGGCTTGGTATATGAGAATATACGGGGCCTTTTCTCGAACCGTATCGGGGTTTGTCCCCTGTGTTTAGGGATTCGTGTATAGGCAACGGGCGAACCCGAGAGGGTATTGAGGAATATTGGCATCTCGAGATGGTCGGGCCGTGCGCCGGTGATATTGAGTGATAGGAGTAGCACCGGGCCGACCAAAAATGGCAGTGGTTGCCCCGAGAGGTGGCAACATGGAGCCTAGGTCGGCCGTTTCCTTGGTTGGAAGGCATCCCGTAAGTTGGCGGGGGAGGAACCCGATTGAAGGTTTGGTGAACTGGTTTCGGGAATCGTCATCCTCGACTGTGACGAAAGTACCGTCTCGACCGGGGATAGCCGCTATACCACGCTCATTCGTAAGCCGTACCACGAAATTCCCGCCGATCTTCTTCGCCTCTTGTGAACCTCACAAGCCCGGATGGCTTCTTCCAATGTCATATCATTACCGGTGGCGGGGGTCCTTCCCCGTCACGATTTCTGGTGAGCTAGACATGTCGGAAATTCTCGGGCCGAGGGAACCGAGGAACCGAAGAACCGCTCGACGCCGCCGTGCTACTGGGTGATCCCGGCAAGGCGCTCGACCCGGAAATCTGAACCACTTTCTCCGCGCTGCAGGGAACGAAAGGAAGGGTTTAGGCTTCGGAAAAGGGTATTTGGCTCAAGGTTTTCGGGCTTGTGCAATGTGCAGTTACCGATTAATGTTTACTTAAAGCACGTTTTCTCAGAGTCCTAATTGGTTGGAAAAGAGCGGGTCTTCTTTTTCGCAACTAATCCTAGAGCTCTAATCAGTGGATCTCGTCACTACGCTTATAAGCCCCTCGTTTCCATTGTAGATCATCTTTCTCAGGACGGACTATCCCGAGCGAGGTCTGATAAGGCAAGCGAGTTCCACCGACAAAGGAAAAAGTGAACTTAAGGCTAGCTGATCACGCAAACTTTCAACGTGTGTGACGTACGGGCCACGGTCGAAGTCAACGTCCTTAAGTTAAGGCGGGGATCGTGCCAAAATTTGGGCATGACCTCTCCTGACTCGCTTGTGCAAGAGACCTTAGCTTTTTAGCGTTGGCCAAGTTGTGGCTGGCACGATACATACGGCGAGGTTTGGTGACACGACGTCACATTGAACCTTCGGGTATATTTTTCGGCAGAGCTCCGCGTCAAAGTCAAGGCTGAAAAGCTCAAGACTTCGGGTCGGGAACGACCTTTGGTCTCAAACTCTCGAGCTTGACTCGGAGCGGGGCTCGGCGTGAAAAACATACACTTAGGCTTTATGACACGAGCTAAGCCAAAAACCAACCGGGGTCTTGGACAAAGTGTGACACAAAGAGTGCATGGCTTACACGGGCGAGGATGGGATGTTTGGGACGACCCCGTGCGCCCCCGAAAGGTGTCTGGCAGACCAATCGGGGTGCAACTGATAAGGCCATCCCGGGTTAGGGGTTGTAGTGTGCAGTGTACCGAGGCAGCAAGTGCACGTGAAGTGCGGTGTTCCGAGGCAGCAAGTGCGCGTAGTGTGCGGTCACTGAAATTCTTTTTCTGAGTAAAACAGAGATTTTTTCAGAATGTGTCTTAAAGAATTTATGATGCACAGTTCAAAAGACAGCATGAAAATCAAACATGAATGGGGATGCACAAACATGGTAAGATTTTGAAAAGTTGACAATGTAATGCCTTTCGAAACAAAAACCGTTCGAGGTTTAAAGGAACTCACACACACGAAAACGAGGAAGGGTAAACGAAAGTTTGACCCACGGAAGGCTTTTTAGAAAACATCGGCAGTTTTGAAAAAAGTATCTTGTCCCCAGCGGAGTCGCCAACTGAAATTACCCGGATTTCGCGCGATGCGAGAGGCGGTTGTCTTTCGCGGAGGGGTTGGTGTCTGAGACCTCGCTTCATGGGAAGGAAAAATGAGGAGTCGCCACGCGGTTTTTGTATTTTGAGCCCAAACGTTGAGAAACGGCTATTGTGAAAAGGTGTCGTTTTTATTGGTAGCAAAAACTTAGGAAAAGGCTTTGAAAACGGGGATCATTTTTATTGGCAGCAAAAACGAGTAAAAAGCTTTTTGTACCAGAGATTGTTAGGTTCGGAGGTCAAGTTACGTTTCGGGTAGAGTATTACGAGATCGCCCGAAACGCCTCGCATGACGAGTCTTTCTACCTTTCTCGAAATCGTGTGTGTGTGTGTGTGTGTGTCTTTTGAAATGAGGGCTTGAATGACAAGATTAATCTTGGTTTGAATGACAAACGTTGATTAGGTGACTTTGTTTGAAAAGACGAGCGTTTGAATGACAAACGTCGGTTTTGAGTTTGAAATGAGCGTTTGCGTGGCAAACGTCGATTTTGAGTTTGAAATGAGCGTTTGCGTGGCAAACGTCGATTTTGAACCGTGCGAGTCATTGTTAACGATTTTTACGGGAAAAATGCGTATTAAATGATTTTGAATGTCAAATGGCGGCTTTTAGTTTGAAGATGAGCATTCGTTTGCGCGTTTTGAAAGAGAGTTCGACGGACGAACTCCGGTTTTGAACCGGGCATTACATTGTTAACGATTTTTACGGGAAAAATGCGTTTTAAATGATATGCGATCAACGAATCGGGTTGCGACTCGGACTTTGAAAAGTAAATACTATCACGATCCAAACGGGTCGGACTTTGTAAATGACAATATTTAAAGCAGTGTCAACGGAATCAAACGATCCGGATTCGTAAATGACGATCAACGAGGCCAAACGGCTCGGATTTGTAAATGACAGTCAACGAGGCCAAATGGCTCGGATTTGTAAATGACAGAAATTAAAATGACAATCGACGGATCGATCGATCCGGAATTGGTAAATGACAATAAAAGTAAACGGAACGGGGTCGGAACGCCGTTTTAACCCGTGATTACTTCTCTTACGGAAAGAGAAGAGGATCGAGGGGCTAAAACGTATCGGACCCCGTTAGACGGAGGCGTCTACATTTTGATAACGACATTCGAAACGGTTGTAGCGACTGGCGCGTAAACCGAGACGGAACGAGAGATTTAGAGAGAGGGAGTTATACCTATGGCTAGGGTTGACTCCTTTGGCTTGGGAGGTGTGTACGGGACATGGAAAGTGATTCGAAAGGTTGTTTCGAAGTAGTAAGGTGCGTATTTGATCGAAATACGAAGGTTTCACGCGAATCGAGACGAAACGGGAGCTCCTGAAGGGTGAAACCGCTTAGGCCGTGGGGGTGGTGATTTTTGGAGTGAATTTTGTCCTCTTTTGCCTTTGACAAAGAACTTCTATTTATAGGGTGAAAATTGCGTAGGAGTCCTGGACGGACTTGACCGAATCCAGGGGTTTTTGGGTATTTTGGAAACTGGGGGACTTGGCTGGGCAATTTCGTGAAAAGTGGGCAATGTGGAGTCCGGCCGGACTAGGCTTGCAAATCAGGGGTATTTTGGTCTTTTAGCCTTGATTTGTGATTGAAGGGTGACTAGAGGGAGGTGGCATGGCTGCCACGTGCCCTCTGAGTCACTAGCCTTATGGGAATTCGTTTCCCGGTCCCAGTTTTGTCCATTTTTTAAAATAACAGTCCGGAAAATGTCCGAAACGCCCCCGGAAAGTGCCGGAAAATGCGTTTTTCAGGGAAAGCCATACTTTTACGTGAGATGACACGTGTTAAGTACGGTTCGACGTCGGGATGCACGGGCGCCCCGGGACGTCTCGTTGGCCTGGCAGAACGGGAGTTTAACGAGTTCCGGTTAACCTGGAGCGGGCCAGTTAACGGATTTCGGTTAACTTTCTGACGGATTTGGACGATCCGGATTTGGGTACTTACACTTATTTAGATTTTCCAATCCGTGGTGTAATTTTAAAAGTGCCAAGGTAAGATACTTTCATTGGGCAAGCGGATTGTGGCCATGAGGCTATAGCCCACGCAACAATAGGTAGGGGCATACTGGCCCTTGAACCTACCGGCATCTGTATCCACTATTGGTGGTTCACGCATTTTGACTCTTTGAAGTTTCGTGGCGATCATGTAACGGACTCATATGTTGCCCTTTGTACATACATGCGTGCGGTTAACAGCCAACTAAGGCCAACGCGCATTTAGTGGGTACGGGCTGTGAGCACCCAACCCGGGACCTAACGCGTGTCCCGAGCTTGAGAAGCCCAAACTAAGAAATCCCATCTTAATTTTTTTTAAGAACTTTTATTTCCCTTTAAAAGAAAACAAATTCTCAAACTGCCAAATTAAATCATCTAGTAATATCTCTAATTGAAGAAAATTCAACAACAACTTCCATAAACCATAATCTGATTACTTACATCGAAAACTCACAATTAACTTGGTTTTACAAAAGAGTTTATATACAACTTCTCAAAAGAGTCTTACTTAATAAATACACCTAGACAACCAACTCATATACTTAACCTGACAAGTCCCAAAAGCAAAAGTCCAAACTCTTATCCCCGGCCTCACTGGTTCAGGTCACCTGTCTCAGCACGATCTAAAACAGTAAAAGGGGAAGGGGTGAGAATAAATCTCAATAAGCTATTATGAATGCAACAAGATGCCATATAAGATGCAACACATAGCATGGTTACACATAACACATTATTAAAGCGGTAAACACCTTACGTTACCTCATTTTACCTTTCCCGTCTGAACAATAAGTCGTACAACATGGGAGTAAAACTCCGCTCTTTGGTGAATTGCCCCCATGCACCTTCACCGCTTA
The DNA here is from genome assembly GCA_022495995.1 of Adenophora triphylla var. japonica. Classification (NCBI taxonomy): domain Eukaryota; kingdom Viridiplantae; phylum Streptophyta; class Magnoliopsida; order Asterales; family Campanulaceae; genus Adenophora; species Adenophora triphylla. Next base: position 255,359 of record JAFEMH010002987.1, on the reverse strand, counting down.
TAGGACTCATACTCCAGAGATCCATATAAGAAAATCAGATACTTATATGACCCTTAATCAGAGTACCATATAAGATCGCCGCTACCTGTAAAGCTTTTGGCTTAATACAGAAGCATTCCACCTAATCACCAAAATCGCAGCGGGCTGTAAGGCTTTTGGCTCAATACAGCTGCTAGCACTCCCACTCTGTGGCCACAGAGGGGCCGGTCACAGGTATGATGAACCTTCAATCTTTTATAGAACAAATCAATAATTGATTGAATTTCATTATACCCCCGAATCACAAATAACACGTTCAAGCACATAATAGATACTTGAAATAAATCCACAAAAGGGATAAGAATATAACAACATGGTAATGTATACTCATGCTAAATCAATACCGTGCAACATTCATTTAATACACTATACATAGTATCATCAATGAATATTAATCCAAGTAAGGCAACAATATGGCCAATAAATCCACAAATGGGATGACAGTGCAACCATACGATAAACATATCCACACTTGGGATAACCATGCAACCATATAATGAACATATCCACCCATGGGATAACAAGTTAACAACATAGTATATAAATCCACACTTTGGATAATAATGAACCAATGTAATGACTACACATTTCCAAACTAGCACGATAGTGTAACACACAGCTTCTACACTATTCAAACCACTCACCAAGGATATGGGGCAAGTAAGGCCACTATGTATCATAAACCATTCCTACATAGTCATTACACAACCTCAAATAGCCTTAATAAAAGTTCAAGATCTACTTCCCAAGTTTGAACTACTTTGGTGAAGTTACTAATCAAGCTTATCAACCATTTTCCGGATAATATTTAAACTACTTCCCCAAATCCATTTTGACCAAATAAGAAGTCATGGTGTAGCCAAAGTATTCTACTTTAATCTAGGTTAAAAAGGATTCATTTTGGTTCTAGTTTGATTAGGTTTAAACAACTCACAAATTGGATCATAGTCACCAGGCCAGGGCACGACTCGTGCCCCAGGGCACGACTCGTGCCCCTTTGACCTTTCCCAGATTCATGCGTCCCTATCAAAGGCACGACTCGTTATTCCACAGGGCACGACTCGTGCCTTAGGGCACGACTCGTGCCATTTCAGCCCCAAGTGATCAGAACGAATTAACCTCAAATCCACGAGTCGTCTCCACGAGTTGGCCATGGGCACGACTCGTGCCAAGGGGCACGACTCGTGCCAAGGGGCACGACTCGTGCCACGGCCAGATTCATGTATTAAGAGTAGCTTCAAATCAATAAGTCAAGAAAACCAAATCCAACCCAAGCTTCCTCTAAATTGTGAACCTAAGATTATTTATCAACCTTCCTAATATCATTATAACCCATTTAACCCAAGGTTACATCAACCTAGGCTACTCACACTTTGATTTCCTACTAATTTCACCATCACATTCCATGTTTAACATTCTTGTCTCTACTTTAACCATAACATCTTACTCTTTATCAACTCCTATGAACAACAACACCACATTTAGTTCATTAATCAACTTTTCCACTCCAAGAAAGTACTCCAATGTACCAAACATCCATTATAACAATTAATATCAACACTTAACATTTTACAAGCAAGTTTAAAGGAAAGTCCTAATAACCCACACCATTAAAACATATCAAATCCTTTTTCTACTTTCAACCCAATTAAGGTATACTCACAACATCTCCCAAATCAAAGTAAGATGGATATAACTACAAACAATAACTCCATAACACAATACTAACCATTTTCTTCACTTACTTTATTCTAGAAATTTTGCCAAAACCCAAGTTCAATACTTACTCTTAAATCATTAATATTCACAATTTGTCTATACCTTTGCTCCTTCAATCTTAGAACACCATTTTACAACTAAAAATCAATTCAACCTTGACTAACCCATTTCAACTAAATTAATCATTATTTAAAATATCACAATCCTTTTCTTTCAACAAGAGATTTAATACACATAAAGTGAGCAATTATTAGAAGGAAGTCATAATAACTTACCTTAAAAATATGAGATGGATTAAGGATCTTCTTAGCTTGATAAGCTCCCCTAGTTGCCCCGAACACAAAAGTACACCCGGATTGCCAAATGAAGAAGAATTGAACTTGCTAATAATTTTGGAAGGGAAGAGTTTAAGCAAGAGTTTCCATGGAGAAAAAGTTGAGGAAGAAGAAGGAGGATGATGGAGGAGTATGGGGTTGATTGAATAATTGAAGGAGGTGATGGGGAAAAAGGGAGGGATATGGCCCCCCATCCCCTCATTAAATTAAAACTTTCAAAGATGAGCAACCAAGCCCTCCAAGGATTAGGGAAAATGCAACTACACCCAACCCCAATTATTTACACTACCCACTTCCACTACTTATAACAATTTATTTATTTTATTGCTCTTCAATTATTATACTTCCCCCAAGATTCTTATTTCCATTGTATTTCTAAGGCTTTAAAATTATCTCATAACCATTTTAAATTATCATAATAAATCAAAGACATAAATTAAGCACATAAAGTCAACAAATAATATAAAAGGCATATAATATGATACTAAAATAGTGCCTAGGTTTAGGGTCGTTACACTCACTCCCCCTTAAAGAAAATTCGCCCCGAATTTTAAACTTGATTACCTTAAGGATCAATAACAAAGGGTACTTCCCCAAGCATTTCAAATTACAACCTTGAATAGTTTCCTCAAAGTCATGATTCTTATATACATTCTCACGATCCAAACATTCTAGAATTTAATCCCGGAATTGCAATTCTAATAACTCTCAACGGTACTTCCGCATAAGTCCAATCCGTCTAATCATCATTAGGGAAATAACTCCATACAAACGAGGGGTCATGCAAACTAAAAACTACTATTATACCCAAACTCGTCAAGGTTAATTAACTTCTCATGTTGAAAGGAAATCCATCATACAACACACAACCTATTCTTCTAGAATCTGGATAGTTTTCTAATCTCTTCCTTTCGAGTAACTAAATTCTCCAACTCTTAGGGTCGGTAACAAATCCCAAAGGAAGCTTCAAAAAGATAAGGTTCCCACTTAAATAATGCAACACAATTGCAACCACTCTCGAATAGGGAATAAGAAAATTTCGTTTTATCTAAGTTAACTTCCTCGAAGCATAGCCTGTCATTTTCCCATTTTACATATTATCACAATCTAATCTTCCTCTAATACACACTTAAAATTTCACAAAGTCCCCACATCCACTCGATAAGGTAAGAATTGGATCTATAGTCAATCTATTCTCCATCTCTTATCCATATGTTTTACCCTTATTACATTCTACACCATTGATATATCCTTTCGAGTTAACTAAATCTACAATTTTTCAATTTTTAAGAACTCCTTAGACATTCCTTCGGTAGCACTTGCCAACCCAAAGATCACAGACTCAATCCTCGTAAGATCCATGGTAACATCCAAGCTTAAGACTATAGAACCCAAAATTCGAAATCTTCTCGAGCCAACTCACACTAGCTAGACCTTGCATACAAGGACTTCTCACAAAGGATCATTAACCCTACTCTCAAATGATTTTCATGATCCTCTCGTTACTTTAATTAAACACAGAGGTCATCCATCATAATTACCATAAAGCCATCAAGATAAGGATTAAAAATTCGGCTTATCATACCCATAACCAAAACACGAGATACCTTGATGAAAGCACAATTACCATCTATCCAAAATTAGCACATAAAATTTTTGAAAAGACTTCTTATGCAAGTCTAACACATACCAAATACCCTTCACACTTTTAACCAAAATTTCCACCTTAAATGCCTATATATAACAAGAATTTCACATAAAAGTTTATCGGTATCAAATATCAATATAAGCAAATTAGGCATAGAAAAGGAGACTCATTTATTATGATAGTCTACCAATACACAACAACTACTTAACCATCCAGGTCAAGTATATCTCATAATCACAAGTCGGTAATCATACCAAATCAGCTGGTAATACATGCCCAGCTATAACCACATCACCATCGTGGTAAATCAAAGAAGGTTCGAGGTACTCTCTCATAAGAGAGGAAACCTCTATCACATCAGACAATCTCAAGCAATGTATGCCACATAGAAGCAAAATGCTATGCCACACATAATGATATGAAGCAGGATCTATAAGAATATGGCCCCTAACTCCTGAGACAAGTAATATACCTCTAGTGACCTCTGAGGGAGCTATCTCTCCTAGGCCCGAGACACATGCTCGACCTTGGACCTTCTCTTTTGGTTCCCCTTTGTTATCTCTTTTGATACCACCTCTTTGTCGTCCACCTTGCTGACCGCTGCCTAAAGTTCGTCCCCGTTGCAACCTTGGGCAATTCCTCCTAAAGTGTCCCATCTCTCCACACTTGATACACCTTCCTTGCTTGCTCCAACACTGATCTTCGGTATGTCCAATCCTCTTGAAAAATTTACAATTCATCCCATACTGTTTGGATATTGGCCTAGACGAAGAAGTTACAACAAGTTCTCCTCTCATACTCCCCAAAGTTGAAGACCTTAGCTGTCCTTTAGTGATTTTGGATCCTTGTCCTCGATACTTTGGTTTATTTTTAATCTCCCTTCCGGATCTTCCACTATTTTCCTCAATGTCATTCTCGACCTTATATGCTCTATCTATGGCTGTCTGATAATTGGTGAAGTTATCAATCAATAATTTCTTCCTAATCTCAACCCTTAAACCTTTTACAAACCTATGAACTCTTCTCGCTTCGTGCGATACTAAATGAGGGCAACACCGAGCTAATTCCTCAAACCTGACTGAATACTGATTCACCGTCATGCTCCCTTGTTCTAGTCCTAAGAATTCGATCTCCTTCTTGTCCCTTGTAACCATTGAAATGAAATAATCCTCGAACTGCTGGGTGAAATTATCCCAAGTCTGGGGCGTATGATCCCGCTCCCAACTCCCCTTCAAAATCTGCCACCACTGATCCGCTGGACCTTCAAGTTTGAAAACGGCATACCTAACTTTCTCTTCATTGCGACTCTCCATAACCTCAAAGATTTTGTTCATTTTCTCTAACCATTTTTCTGCCTTTAACGGATCCGGATCTCCGTTAAAGCTCGGTGGGTTCATCTTCACAAATCTTTCCAATCCATAACTTTGACATCCCTCAGGTTGATTCGGAACTGATCCTCGAGTCTCCATATCTTGTACAAACATCCTGAATAAATTCATCATCTCTTCATCCTGAATTCCACCTGTACCCATATCTCCTTCATTTTCTAAAACTTTTCGACGATCGTCATTGCTTCCGGCCATTAAAATAAACTCCTGCAATAAACACTCGGCGTCAATTACTACACAATCCCCCTTAGTTTAGACATCTATCCTTGACCTCTAAACTAAGCTCTGATACCAACTGTGAGCACCCCAACCCGGGACCTAACGCGTGTCCCGAGCTTGAGAAGCCCAAACTAAGAAATCCCATCTTAATTTTTTTTTAAGAACTTTTATTTCCCTTTAAAAGAAAACCAATTCTCAAACTGCCAAATTAAATCATCTAGTAATATCTCTACTTGAAGAAAATTCAACAACAACTTCCATAAACCATAATCTGATTACTTACATCGAAAACTCACAATTAACTTGGTTTTACAAAAGAGTTTATATACAACTTCTCAAAAGAGTCTTACTTACTAAATACACCTAGACAACCAACTCATATACTTAACCTGACAATTCCCAAAAGCAAAAGTCCAAACTCTTATCCCCGGCCTCACTGGTTCAGGTCACCTGTCTCAGCACGATCTAAAACAGTAAAAGGGGAAGGGGTGAGAATAAATCTCAATAAGCTATTATGAATGCAACAAGATGCCATATAAGATGCAACACATAGCATGGTTACACATAACACATTATTAAAGCGGTAAACACCTTACGTTACCTCATTTTACCTTTCCCGTCTGAACAATAAGTCGTACAACATGGGAGTAAAACTCCGCTCTTTGGTGAATTGCCCCCATGCACCTTCACCGCTTATAGGACTCATACTCCAGAGATCCATATAAGAAAATCAGATACTTATATGACCCTTAATCAGAGTACCATATAAGATCGCCGCTACCTGTAAAGCTTTTGGCTTAATACAGAAGCATTCCACCTAATCACCAAAATCGCAGCGGACTGTAAGGCTTTTGGCTCAATACAGCTGCTAGCACTCCCACTCTGTGGCCACAGAGGGGCCGGTCACAGGTATGATGAACCTTCAATCACTTATAGAACAAATCAATAATTGATTGAATTCCATTATACCCCCGAATCACATATAATACGTTCAAGCACATATTAGATACTTGAAATAAATCCACAAAAGGGATAAGAATATAACAACATGGTAATGTATACTCATGCTAAATCAATACCGTGCAACATTCATTTAATACACTATACATAGTATCATCAATGAATATTAATCCAAGTAAGGCAACAATATGGCCAATAAATCCACAAATGGGATGACAGTGCAACCATACGATAAACATATCCACACTTGGGATAACCATGCAACCATATAATGAACATATCCACCCTTGGGATAACAAGTTAACAACATAGTATATAAATCCACACTTTGGATAATAATGAACCAATGTAATGACTGCACATTTCCAAACTAGCACAATAGTGTAACACACAGCTTCTACACTATTCAAACCACTCACCAAGGATATGGGGCAAGTAAGGCCACTATGTATCATAAACCATTCCTAAATAGTCATTACATAACCTCAAATAGCCTTAATAAAAGTTCAAGATCTACTTCCCAAGTTTGAACTACTTTGGTGAAGTTACTAATCAAGCTTATCAACCATTTTCCGGACAATATTTAAACTACTTCCACAAATCCATTTTGACCAAATAAGAAGTCATGGTGTAGCCAAAGTATTCTACTTTAATCTAGGTTAAAGAGGATTCATTTTGGTTCTAGTTTGATTAGGTTTAAACAGCTCACAAATTGGATCAAAGTCACCAGGCCAGGGCACGACTCGTGCCCCAGGGCACGACTCGTGCCCCTTTGACCTTTCCCAGATTCATGCGTCCCTAGCAAAGGCACGGCTCGTTATTCCATAGGGCACGACTCGTGCCATTTCAGCCCCAAGTGATCAGAACGAATTAACCTCAAATCCAGGAGTCGTCTCCACGAGTTGGCCATGGGCACGACTCGTGCCACGGCCAGATTCATGTATTAAGAGTAGCTTCAAATCAATAAGTCAAGAAAACCAAATCCAACCCAAGCTTCCTCTAAATTGTGAACCTAAGAATATTTATCAACATTCCTAATATCATTATAACCCATTTAACCCAAGGTAACATCAACCTAGGCTACTCATACTTTGATTTCCTACTCATTTCACCATCACATTCCATGTTTAACATTCTTGTCTCTACTTTAACCATAACATCTTACTCTTTATCAACTCCTATGAATAACAACACCACATTTAGTTCATTAATCAACTTTTCCACTCCAAGAAAGTACTCCAATGTACCAAACATCCATTATAACAATTAATATCAACACTTAACATTTTACAAGCAAGTTTAAAGGAAAGTCCTAATAACTCACACCATTAAAGCATATCAAATCCTTTTTCTACTTTCAACCCAATTAAGGTATACTCACAACATCTCCCAAATCAAAGTAAGATGGATATAACTACAAACAATAACTCCATAACACAATACTAACCATTTTCTTCACTTACTTTATTCTAGAAATTTTGCCAAAACCCAAGTTCAATACTTACTCTTAAATCATTAATATTCACAATTTTTCTATACCTTTGCTCCTTCAATCTTAGAATACCATTTTACAACTAAAAATCAATTCAACCTTAACTAACTCATTTCAACTAAATTAATCATTATTTAAAATATCACAATCCTTTTCTTTCAACAAGAGATTTAATACACATAAAGTGAGCAATTATTAGAAGGAAGTCATAATAACTTACCTTAGAAATATGAGATGGATTAAGGATCTTCTTAGCTTGATAAGCTCCCCTAGTTGCCCCGAACACAAAAGTACACCCAGATTGCCAAATGGAGAAGAATTGAACTTGCTAATAATTTTGGAAGGGAAGAGTTTAAGCAAGAGTTTCCATGGAGAAAAAGTTGAGGAAGAAGAAGGAGGAGGATGGAGGAGTATGGGGTTGATTGAATAATTGAAGGAGGTGATGGAGAAAAAGGGAGGGATATGGCCCCCCATCCCCTCATTAAATTAAAACTTTCAAAGATGAGCAACCAAGCCCTCCAAGGATTAGGAAAAATGCAACTACACCCAACCCCAATTATTTACACTACCCACTTCCACTACTTATAACAATTTATTTATTTTATTGCTCTTCAATTATTATACTTCCCCCAAGATACTTTATCTTATTTCCATTGTATTTCTAAGGCTTTAAGATTATCTCATAACCATTTTAAATTATCATAATAAATCAAAGACATAAATTAAGCACATAAAGTCAACAAATAATATAAAAGGCATATAATATGATACTAAAATAGTGCCTAGGTTTAGGGTCGTTACACGGGCACTGGCCTTTGTCCCAACTTGCATCTATATCCATTTATTGATGGTTCATGCGAACAGGACTGGGAGTCATGTTCGCAATCGTGTCCGGGCAAGATGGCCTTTGTACACATATAGGCGTGCGATCTTAAAGGATCTTTGCGCATCAGTAGGTAGAGACTTCTATATTGGCCCTTGAACCCACTGGCATCCACTCTTCCATTTTTTTTTTTTTTTTTTATGTCATCCACCTTTGCCATCTGGCGGTGGGAATAACTTACGGATTGGCACAATTTTGGGTTTTAACCCTCTCCAATTCGTGAGTTTTGTTATAACAGATTTTACAACAGAGTTGTGCAAAAATTTCCATGATTTTCATATATATTCATTGCCTCTATCAACCTTAAAAAATACAAAGATTTAAAAGTAATACTTTCTAAGGTGATCGCTATTCCAAGCGTTCTTGAGTTCTTTTCCTTATTTTGTCCGCAATCTGTAGGTACCCCCTTTGATTATTTGGGTAACTTCGTACGGACCTTCCCATTTCAGGGAGAGTTTGTGGAAACCAATTTGGGTCCCTTGTACTTCAATATTTCTCAGCACCCAATCTCCAACTGAGAAACTTCTCTTATTCAATCTTTAATCGTGATACTTTTTGGCTTTCTGCTTGTAGTTCACCATTTTTTTCATTTGCCCGCATTCTCTTTTCTTCAAGATCGTCCAGGTCATACCTTCTGTTTGCCTCATTTTGAGACTCGTCGAAGTAAGTGACTCTGTAAGATGGCAAGGCTACTTCTACTGGTGCTACTGCCTCTGATCCATATGTGAGTGAAAAAGGGGTTTCTCCGGTTGAATTTCTGATTGAGGTGCGGACAACCCATAGCACGGTCTGGAGCTCGTCCAACCATCGTCCTCCTCGTCCTTCCAAATTTTTCTTTAGAGCGAACATGACTAATTTGTTTGCAGCCTCAGCTTGGCCGTTCCCTTGGGGATAAGCTACTGCGGACTGGCGATGTTCAACTTTCATTCTCTCACATTCAGCTGTAAATTTTGCAGCGAACTAAGTGCCATTGTTCGAGACTATTGTTCTTGGAACCCCAAATCTGCACCAGATGTGATCGTGGACAAAATTGATAACATTCTCCTCGGAGATGGTGGCCAAAGCTTTTGCTTCTGTCCATTTTGTAAAATAATCCACGGCCACTACAACGTATTTAATACTTCCTCGAGCAGTTGGGAACGGTCCTATTAGGTCAATCCCCCACGTATCAAGCGGCCATGACATATCACACAGTGATGTACAACTATTCGTGCGAAAGGTACAACACAAAGAAGACCAACTGTACCAGTGTTCACATAGAGACCAACTATTGTTGTGGTTATAGCACAATGGAGCATTTACACCACAATAATGTCACAAACATTCAGAATAGTCAGCTTCTATTCATAAACATGGAGTGTTTAAATGATTAATAACTCTATATACCTGATGAGTGGGCCAATTTCCAACCTCCATTCAACCAGCTAGTATCTCAATCACTATGTTCTGTTCTGGTGAGATGGTAACTTTTGACTGAAAAGATGGTAACTTGCTTTTGGGCATCACTGAAGTAAGCTGCAGAAATGATACAAGGTTGAAAGTCAATATCAAGAATCATATCCCAGCTACAATTATCATTTACTACGAACTAAATATGCCTGGAACAGTAACAACAACATCCTTCATTTTCTTTCCTAGGAATGCTTCAGCTATCCTTAGTCTCACCATCTCTAATCATGGCTTCAAATCTTTCCGGAACTCTTTATCTTCAAATCTATTATTAATGATGAACCGTTAGACACATAAAATATAGTTTACTACTACCACTACCACTACCACTACTACCACTACCACTACCACTACTACCACTACCACCACTACCACTATTACCACCATCACCACCACCACTACCACTACTACTACTACCTACTACTACCACTACCACTACCACTACCACTACTACTACCTACTACTACCACTACCACTACTACCACTACCACTACCACTACCACTACTACCACTACCACTACTACCACTACCACCACCACCACTACCACTACTACCACTACTACCCCACTACTACTACTACCACTACTACTACCACTACCACCACTACCACTACCACTACCACCACCACTACCACTATTACCACCACTACTACTACTACCACTACTACCACTACCACCACTACTACTACCACTACCACTATCACCACCACTACTACCACTACTACCACTACTACCACTACTACTACTACTACCACTACTACCACTACTACTACCACCACTACTACCAATACTATAACCACTACTACTACTACCACTACTATTGCCACTACCACCACCACATCTACCACTACTACCACTACTACCACCACTACCACCACTACTACCACTACCACTACTACTACCACTACCACTACCACTACCACTACCACTGCCACTGCCACTACCACTACCACCACTACTACCACTACGACCACTACGACCACTACTACCACACTACTACTACCACGACCACAACTATGACCACTACTATTACCACTACTACTGTCACGACCCTAATAATAGGCACTATTTTAGCACTCGTTGAGCACGTGGGGTTGGGTTGGTAGTATTTCATATTATGCCTTTTATGCTATTTGCTACGTTTATGTGTTCATTTTATGCTTTTGATGAGTTATGGGAAGTTAGGATGAAAGTGAGTTAAATTTAATGATTTAGGGTCAAAATTAATTAAATGTGAAATGTTATAGTGAGATAATAATAATTGAAAAATTAAAGAAAATGCTTATATGTTTTGAGGTGCTTAATTGTAAAAGATGATAGTATAGGTGTTAGTGGTATTGATTGGAGTTATATATGAGCTTTACTTAAAACCTTCCATACTTATCCTTGGCAATTAGTTAATGAAGTCATTTTTACTTTCTTCCTCAGTATTCCTCTTCTTAGAAAAGCCATGGAACTAAAACCCTAACCTTATCTTATAAAAATTCTCTAGCCTTCGTTTCTTCTTCGTTTTCAAAACGGTTTGCGGATTCTTGTTCGTGGCGGCAAGGGGATCGTTTAGAGCCGGTCAAATAAATATTCCATTTTTCACTATTTAGGTAAGTTATTATGATTTTCTTTCAAAAAGTGTTTATTCTATGATTATGGTTGTTGTTATTATGATTGAAAGGAATTTTGATGTTTTGGAACACTTTTATTGAGTAATATGGGTTTTTGGAAAAGTGGAATTGAAAGGAGTATGAGTTGGTGGTTGTAATGGCAATAAAAATGGTTAGGATTGAATTTAGAGTGTTCATGAATTAATGAAAAGGGTTGCATGGGAATTGGAAGCAAAATCTTGGTCATAAAATGTTTTGGGGTGGTGTGGTAATGTGTTGGAAAGAGTATAAGATGGTTTGGGGTGTGTATGATTGCTGTTTGGTACTGATTTTATCACCTTAAAACAGAGTAAATTGAGTATATGTCAAATTTGGTTTGGTGGCTGCTGTTATTCAAACTCTGTTCTGAATTCTGGACAGAGGGCACGACTCGTGCTCTGTGGCATGAGTCGTCCCCTGGAAATTGGCCTAAGTCGTGCCTCATAGGGACGAGTGTATCTGGTGGGGGTTATAAGGGGCACGAGTCGTGCCCTGGGGCACGAGTCGTGCCCTCCCCTGCAGTCTCTGAAGCTTTTTCCAAGGCCTAGAAACCTATTCAACTTAGAACCAAAGTGAACCCTCTTTAACTTAGATTAAAGTAGAACACTTTAGCTTCATAATGATATCTTACTTGGTTAAAATGGAATAGTGGAAGTACTTTAAATATTATTCGGAAAAGGCTTGGTAGCCTTGATTCGTAACTTAACTAAAGTGACTCCAACTTGGTAAGTGGAACTTGGACCTTTATAGAGGTTATATATTATTGCATATTGTTCATGTAGGGCTGGTTTATGATACCTTGTACCCTTACTTGAGTTCATATGCATTGGTTGATATATATATATATATATAGTGTATGAAATGAATGTTGCACTATAGCATTGATTGAACATGAGTATGCTTTACCATGTTGTTATATTCTTATCCCTATGATGTATTTCATTTCAAGTAACTATTATGTGCTTGAACTTATGTTAATCAGCTGATGTTTAGGGGTATAACGGAATATGATCAATTATGGAAAGTGTGACCTAATGTGATCGGATTATGTTATACCTGTGACTGTCCCCTTCTGTGGCCACAGATTGGGGTTATAGCATCTGTATTGAGCCAAAAGCCTTACAGAGTTGCTAGTATCTTATATGGTTCCCTGAAAAATGGGTCTTATAAGATGTGAATATGCTTAAGCAGTTCACAAATGAGAGGAGTTTTATCTCCCGATGTTGTACATGACTTTATCGGGTCGACGGGAAAAGGTAAACCAAGGTAATGTAATGTGTTTACGGCTTTTTCAATGTGTTATATGCACCTTGTATGTGTTGCATCTTACTTGGCATATTGTGCATTCATAATAACTTATTGAGATTTATTCTCACCCTTCTCCCTTTAATATTTTAGATCGGACTGAGACAGGAGGACCCGGCCAGTAAGAACGGTGCAGAGTTTGTACTAGTCTTTTGGGTTGTTGGGTACGTTATGTTCTTGATGGGTTATATTTTGAGTATTACTCCTTTGTTGGAGTTTGTTTATAAAACAACTTTTGTAAATATTTTATTTGTGAACTTTTGTAATGTGTAACTAAAGTTAAGTTCAAAGTTGGTTTATCCCTTTTTCCTCCAAGTGGAGATGACCCAAGTTAGATTTGAATGTTAAGGTTAAAGTTTAGTTTCTTTTCAAGTTAAGTCAAATGTTTTCAAAAAAATAATTACAGGTGGTCTTTCTTAGTTGGACTCTCTGGCTCGGGACACGTGTTAGGTTCCGGGTTGGGGTGTTCACAAATACTACTACCACTACTACTACCACTACTACTACCACTACTACTACTACTACTACTATGACTACTACTACTACTACTACTACTACTACTACTACTACTAATACTACGATTACTACGACTACTACTACGACTACTATTGCTACTACGACTACTACTACTACTACTATGACTACTACTACTACTACGACTACGACTACGACTACGACGACTACTACTACGACTACTACTATTCACCATATACCTGTACCTATACCCTAAACCATAACTTATACCCTAAACCATATGTCATATGCCCATATCCTATACCCTAAACCATAACCTTTAGAAATATAACAATTACATTAGAAGGATATAATGCAACGCCAAGTAACTTAATGCAAGGGTGTTATTGAAGGCGTTGCATTAGTAATATAGCAATAGCATTAGAAGGATATAATGCAACGCCAAGTAACTTAATGCAAGGGCTTTATTGATGGCGTTTCATTAGAAGAATCTAATGTAACGCTTAGAAACCTAAGGCAACGCAAAGGCCATATCTGTTGTAATAGCTCAAATAAACCGTTGCATTGATGAAATAATGCAACGCCATTCTAAAGCATTGTTGCATTTGATGCATTTGATGCGTTACATTTGTTCAAAAAGGTAGTAGTGTATAGAAAGGTTAGGTATAAGAAATGGCATTACAACTCTTCCAACCTTCATGACAAGATGTTCCAAATTATCCATGTTTGCAAGAAAGTTATTGATGATAACAGCCAAGTCAAGGCAATCGTACAACTCTAACTCTAACTGCGTTAAATTATGGAAACCTGGTGAGATAATTGTTGATGCAGTCCTCCTGAAGGCCTGCAGAAACAACAAGTTTGTTGTTAAGAAATGCATACACTGCCACTATGATGAAATGGATAGTATTTAAGCAACCAAAATTGAGAAAGTTATCGTCAGCGCATGACCTAAAACCGACAGAAACTTCACTTTGTAGAGACTCCTTATAAATTTGGAAATGTTAACGCAGATATCCATATCGACATCATCCTCTTCAATAAAGGCCAATTTGACCTTTGCTTGGACCAAGAAAGATAAGTTCTCTGCAACTAAATACGCCAACTCATCATCGAGATCTAGGTACTGAAGTGCAGGAGTAACTATCTCAAGTATATGTGGCCGATCATATTTTATTGTCATCTGTCAGAACACTCAAACCTTCAGCTCCTTGGCACTTATGAATCGATGGATTTTTGTCATTTGCATAGTTAACTATTGATGGACGAAAATCTCCCTCTTATTAAAATTACCTAGCAAGTGCACTAGTTTATCAATGTAGTAATATGCTTACTTGCAAGGGACGAATCCACAGGGACTAAAGTGGAACAAGTGTATTTTATTAGTGTATAAAAGTAACCAAAAGAAGGAGTTTGATTGGTTTAATTATTAATCTAAGAAAGCAAAATAAAACAAGCAAAGAAATCAAGAAACAAGGGATTCATGGATTGGGGATCATAACAATTATCACTTTATGTTTTTTAAATCATGTAAAAAGGATTCAATCTCATTCTTGATTTCATTCACAAAATTATGAGTTGGGATGGTTTGGTGTGCGATTTGCAACTCAAATATTCTCTTTTTATTATACTCCAGTTACGTATATATAATAATTGAAAAATTCATTAAGATCAAAATAATATATGAACCTAAACCCAATTAAATTCAGTTACGTCCTCAATTAGATCTAAGTAGTAAAATAATGGTCAATGTATCTATGTCCAAGTTACCGTAACAATGAATACCCATAAATTATAGGGCCAAAAGTATCTTAACATAAATCTGAAACCCTAGAACGAATTATGAATATTTTACCACGCAAGAATGAGAGAGATAGGAAGAATTAAAAATCTAGCATAAAAATCAAATTATTACTTACCACAATCCGCGAATCAAATAAGTTAGCCTTGAAAGACCATTAAAATAAATAAACCTTGTTATTGAATCTTAAAAATAAATAAAAACCCTAATCTAATATGTACAAGAGAAGAAGAGATACACATGGGGATTTGGCCTGCTGGCTTTAGCTCATGGCTTCCAACCTGGAGGTCATGGGTTCGATCCCCCCAGAAGTTAGAGGGAAGGCTTTCTCTCCCTAGGATTTATCTCCTAGGCGCTTATGTGCGTGCATGTGTGTGTGTGTGAGAGTAATGGAAAAGAAAGTGAAGAAGAGATATAGAGGATGATAAGAGATGAGAGAGATGAAAGATCTATAAAAACTTGTCTAGGGATCCTTTATATAGTAGGAGGGACGAGAGATTCCTAATTTATAGCCAAAGAAGGTCAATTCCTAGTCAAATTAGGATTCTACTGAAATTTTGTCACAAATCTGTAGCAAATCTGCCTTTTAATTCTGTGACGGAACAAATCCGTCACAGATTTCCGTCACTGATGCCTTGGACGGCCATGGGTGTGGCCGCTCGGCCATGTGTTGCGCGGTCGCCCTGCCCTTCTGCGTGATCGCTCGGCCAGCTGCCTTGTTTTCTCGGCCATGGCCTAGTTTTCTCGGCCAGCTGCTCATGGCTCATGCCTTGGCCCCATATTCTCGGCCACGGCCTTGCCCTTGGCCGGCCAGCCTAAAATTCCAGCTGTAGCCCTCCTACTTCCAATTAACCGCAGTTTAGCCCATAAACTTTCCTCTTTTGCACTTTGATCCCTACGTTTCCATTGAATTGCAATTTATCCCTTGAACTTTATAATACCAGTATACCTCCTAGTTTTCCATAATTGCAATTTGGTCCCTAAACTTCCAAAACAAGCTTATATCCTTCATTTTCTGTCTAATTTCACTTCAACTCCTGTACTTTCCAAACACTAACAAAACACATTAAATTCCCAAGGTTTTGAGCATTAAATAAGCTTGGAAACATATCTTTTGGATGGATAAAACCACATCCATCAAATATCACTTGTAAACTTATCTTTTGCTCGTCCTCGAGTAAAACAAAACCAAAACAAAATAAAAACTAACTAACTAATTAAAACAAAAGAAAATATTTTTGAGATTTGTTCAATTCATATAATAAGTTGTTGGCACAACAAGTCTCAAATTCTTCACAACACACATAATCTACAAGCATTATCATGAACATGGGATTATATTTACATGGATGCATCTAACTTACAATTCTCCACCACATAATGAAAGATGAATGAAATATGAGAGATCATTGTTTACCAAAATAAGATATTTTATAGGATCACTTGTGTCATGCTCTAAATCAATGATAACAAGATAAATTTCTACACAAGGTCACTCATATGCATATTTAAACACAACTGTCAACCCGGCTACTCTTTAGGGATCAAATATGGCTTATAGCTTGTAACGTATCGCGATAATCGCGGGCTAGGTTCACGGTTACAAAAGAAGATAAGGACATGCGAAGTCAAGTAGTGAAACTGGAAAGTCTTCATCATACATCCTCACTTTGAAATTTATCACTCCGCTCCATGACAACCCATTGATTCAATCCCCAAACTTATAATTTTGTATACTTTCACACTTGGAGTTGATCACCTTCCTTTTTTTTTGGTCACTTTCCACTTCAACATTAGAGAGGACAAGGCTTTCTTTCCAGATTTTTTTTCTTTTCTTTGCACATATATATCACGAAGAATGTGCATTCAATATTATGCTCAATCCCCTCTTTTCAATACAATTCATAACTCTTTTATTTCTTTTCATGACCACTTTTCACCCTTAATTTTTCACACATCACCCACAATTCTCATTCACTCCCTAGTTTCACTTTCTTGAAAAAGTCAGAAAATATGGTATAAGTTAAAAGGGTAGGATAATGTAGGTACCAAAAGAAGACGAATGGTGGTCTAAAATAACCTCTCACTTTGTGAGAGATTTCATTCTTTTTAAAGCTCAAAAGGGGTTTTAGTGAAAAAATTTATAAATGACTAGAAAGTTAAAGGCTCACAAATAAGGTTCAAAGAAAATAGTCAAATATCACTTCCCGAATAGCCTAATTGATGTGTTATTGACAGTCATGCAAACATGTTTTAGGGACCCCGAGAATGCCAAAGTGATCCTATAAAGGTCTTCTAAATTGGTAACAATGATCAAGAAAAATAATATGGAAGTGAAAGGTGGAGTAATCTTACTTTACATATTTCAATACAATTATAACCACATATTGAAAATAACACTCAAGATTTTTAAAATTAAAGTACTCTCAAATCATAATGGACTCTTGCCAACATCTCAAAATATGAAAAGAACAAAATTAATTTTTTTTTGGAGGGTGACACAATATACACTCCCCTATAAACCCATAAACTCGGAGAGTTTACCCCCAAACTCAAAACATGCTATGTCCTCATAGCAAAGAGAACTAAAACATGCCTTGGGTTCAAAGGATGATATGACACAACAAAACAAATAAATAAAGCAAATAAAATATACCTACTTGAGTTGCCTCCCAATTAGCGCATTTGGTTAAGGTCGTTAGCCCGACCGTCGCTCACGTTTGGACTTCACTTTTCGTCCTTTAGCCCACTTAATGATTTCGCGGGTCCTTATTTTCTGATTATGCCCCATATATATTCCTTTCATCATCAAATCATTTAGTGCCCAAGGAAATTTTTGACGTTTTAGCTTTTTGGGCTTCTTCTCTTTCAATCCTTCGCCACTTTCTTCACCCTCAAAAATAGGTAGAGGTACAAGAATGATGGAGAAATAATCTTTCACACTTTCGATGAGATAGAGAAGGTCTTCATTGAGACATTGTTCGTCAATTTGTTCGGGCCCTACCTCATCAACATTAATGCCCTCATCATCTTTTAATTTCTCTTCCACCCCATCTTCTTCACAATCAACATCTTCATCAACAACCACACTATCACTAGCAGGAGAAGGAGAGAGCATCGATAGTTCATCATTAATGGAAGCGTCCTCCCATTCATAACGTTCAAGTTGGATAGAACTAGTACCTCGCTCACAACCTCTCAATGCTTCTATTATTTTAGTAACTTGTGCTTCCAACCTATCCATGGTTGCACCTAATTTTTGTTGTTGTTGACGATTTCCTCCTTCAATCTTGTCAAATCCTCTTTCCATGATTGCTTTTTAGGTTGCGGTGGATCATAATAATGTGCATCATAATTGTTTCATGCCCGACATGAGTGGTTTCCCCTCCATTGTGTATAACAATTGGGGGAATAATCATATTGTGGTTGCCATGGCTAGAACAAACTTCTTTTTTGTACCTGTGGAGAATACTCTTGAAAATATGTCCTATACGGACAATCATTAGTAGCATGAGAGTATAATCCACAACAGGAACATGCATCTTGTATTATATTGGAACTAGGCGAAGCATTTTTCGCATTGATGTGATGTACCCGATTTTTGAAATCAAACGGAGTCGCCACGCCATTTTTGTTTTAAGGGCCAAAACTTTGAAAAATGCCCGAGATTAGAAATTTGGGTTCGGAGGTCACGTTACACGCCGGGAAGGACGTTAGTGTGCACCCGGAATGCCTCGTGAAACGAGTCTTCCAAGCTTAAAAACCATTTGTGTGTGTGTGTGTGTGTGTTACTTTGGCCAAAATAAGTTGAAACTGAGGAAAGTAAAAATTGGGAATTCTTTATTAGACTTTGGACAGATCCCATGATTTTTGGTGTGATTTTTGGGTTGAGATTTGACACTCAAAAGATTTTTGGAAGTTGAAAACCATTTCTGCCAGAAGGAAAAAGGCAGTGGACACTTAATTTTGAAATGGACTTTAGGGCTTGAAAACTCCAAAATATGGGAAAAGTCCGAGAATGAAAAATGTTCAAAACACCTTAAATAAGGTTTATGTAAAAGAACTTTTCATTTTGGAGATTATTTGAGGACCTAAAACCTTCTGGAAATCTCAGATGTGAAATCTGGACTTCCAGAGACTGATGAACTGACCTTTAAAGGAAAGTTTGAAAAAGGGAGTTTTACACACGCAAAAAATAAAGTAAAAATATGTCTGTAAATCTCTGGATGTTGGATACAAAAAGTGTTTTGTAGTCAACACCAAATTCTAAGTTTATCTGTGTCCAAAAAATTAGACCATGGACTGGGGTCTTAGAAAATTGCTACTGGACAGCAACTTCTCAAGAAAGAAAAACATGATTTTAAAGGGGGTTTTGCATCCATGCTTGTCCCCATTTCCCTAGGTTTTGATTAGTGATCACTTGACATTTTAGTGGTGAATCAACTATATCAAACCATCCTTGGGGTACATTAGGACTAAGCACTTCATTTGCATGGGAAGGGGAATTTTATCCTTTGAAAAAGAGATTTAATGTATGAAAATGATTTTTAGGGTTTTGAAAATGTGTTTTCTTTGCAAGTAAGTAAGAACACTTTGAAAATAATGTTGATCCTTGTAGAAGATCATCCATGGAGATGAACTTCCATGGTGATCTTCTTGGATCTAAGAAAAGAAGATGAACAAACTACATTTTGGAGTTTGAAAATGCATGCATGGATGAATTTTAGGGTAAGGAGAGGGAGGTTATACCTATCTTCCTTGTGTTTTGTGTTTGAATGGATTCAAAGGCTTGAATGTGTTTAGGGCTTGAAAGTGTTTAGGGTTGATGATTTGAGTTGGTTAAAGAGAAAACAAGTAGATAACAATGAAGTCCTCTATGTTTTCTCTCTAATCCTCCTCCTAAGGGGTGATTTGAGCTTGGATTGGTGTATGTATGAGAGTGTTTTGAAGTGTTTGTGAGTGAGTGAGATTTGGGAAAGATTGGAGAGAAAATGGTGGCAATTCAAGTGAATTCCCACTGTTTTCTCTCTATTTTTCGCCTTGATGTCTTGTTCTTGTGAGTGATTTGTGTTATGTAAGCGAGAGAGGAGGGTTCAATTTATAGGCCCTCTCGAAATGACAAAAGCAGATCCGCGCGGAGGGTATCGTAAACGTGCCTGGTGCATTAAATACTGCTCCAGGCTTTAAACAGGAAGAATATTATTCAAAAAATTCCAGCAGTTTGTTTTTCAACTTGCCTAATTCGGATTTTTCCAATTTCTTTTGCATTTTGAGATTCTTTTCATGGTTTAACTTTAAATGGCAATGCCCACTTTACCCTTGCTTTGTTAGAAAGGTTAGGAATTGTTAGAAATGTTAGTAATGTTAAAACTTTCGTTAATTTTCTAACAAAAATACTAACAACTCAAATTGGAGCACTTACAGTAGCCCCTCGGCGATGGTGCTTTCGAAGGAAGCGGGGTCGTCGATAAGAGTAAGGCTCCATATTTGACGGGATGATCAGGTGGTCAAGTGATCGAGTGGCTGAACCTAGCGATAGGCTACCTACGTATCCTTAAGAGGAATCAAGCCGGTCGTAGTTCGGGTCTTTGACCCTGGAATGACTATTTTAGGGAAATCGCCCTAAGCTTTGACTATTTTTGGGAAGTCGCCCTATGATCTGACTATTTTTGGGAAGTCACCCTAAGATCTGACTATTTTCGGGAAGTCACCCTATGATCTGACTATTTTTGGAAGTCGCCCTATGGTTTGACTATTTTTGGGAAGTCGCCCTAAGATCTGACTATTTTTGGGAAGTCGCCCTATGGTTTGACTATTTTCGGGAAGTCGCCCTATGATCTGACTATTTTTGGAAAGTCACCCTATGGTTTGACTATTTTCGGGAAGTCGCCCTATGATCTGACTATTTTTGGGAAGTCACCCTAAGATCTGACTATTTTTGGGAAGTCGCCCTAAGGTTTTGACTATTTTGGGGACGTTGCCCTATGATTTTGACTATTTTGGGGAAGTCGCCCTAGGGTTTTGACTATTTTGGGGACGTCGCCCTATGACTTGACTATTTTGGGGAAATCGCCCTATGGTTTGACTATTTTGGGGAAGTCGCCCTATGGTTTGACTATTTTGGGGAAGTCGCCCTATGACTTGACTATTTTTGGGAAGTCGCCCTAAGACTTGACTATTTTTGGGAAGTCGCCCTAAGACTTGACTATTTTTGGGAAGTCACCCTAAGATTTGATGATAATGTTCTTTTAGAAAAGTAGTTGACTAAGATATGCTTTCATACCTGTGCTGTGCTTACCTGTAGCTGCCGGAAGGACTGAGGCTTCGGCTGATGTTGATGAAGAGTTGTTAGGGTTTCTGCTGACGATTTGCTGTCTTTGGAGGCATTTTGACCTGAAGGAGGAGTTTGGTTGAGTCTGCATCTTGCTGGTGATCGTCAACCTTGTAGAAGTTGTTGAGCTTGTCTTCACATTGGGACTTCTTGCTTTTGAGAACTTTGTGTCTCTGACCGATTTGCATTTGAGAACTTGGCGTCTCCGACCAATTTGTATTTTGAGAACTTGGCATCTCTGACCGAATTGTATTTGAGAACTTGGCGTCTCTGACCGATTTGTATTTGAGAACTTGGCGTCTCTGACCGATTTTCATTTGAGAACTTGGCGTCTCTTACCGATTTGTATTTGAGAACTTGGCGTCCCTGACCGAACTGTATTTGAGAATTTGGCATCTCTGACCGATTTATATTTTGAGCACTTGGCGTCTCTGACCGAATTGTATTTGAGAACTTGGCGTCCCTGACCGAACTGTATTTGAGAACTTGGCGTCTCTGACCGATTTGTATTTGAGAACTTGGCGTCTCTGACCGATTTGCATTTGAGAACTTGGCGTCTCTGACCGATTTGTATTTGAGAACTTGGCGTCCCCGACCGAACCGTATTTTGAGAATTTGGCATCCACGACCGATTTATATTTTGAGCACTTGGCGTCTCTGACCGATTTGCATTTGAGAACTTGGCATCTCTGACCGATTTGTATTTGAGAACTTGGCGTCCCTGACCGAACTGTATTTGAGAATTTGGCGTCTCTGACCGACTTGCATTTGGAGAACTTGGTGTCCCTGACCTATTTGTATTTGAGAACTTGGCGTCCCTGACCGAACTGTATTTGAGAACTTGGCGTCTCTGACCGATTTGTATTTGAGAACTTGGCGTCTCTGACCGATTTATATTTTGAGCACTTGGCGTCTTTGACCGAATTGCATTTGGAGAACTTGGTGTCCCTGACCTATTTGTATTTGAGAACTTGGCGTCTCTGACCGAACGGTAGACACTGGAGGTAGTCTTCATTGGGGGCTGTTTTCATCCATTGGAGGTCGTCTTTAGCAAGTTGCAGACGCCGGAGCTTGTCTTTGCCAAATCAGATATTTGGAGGCTGTCTTCACCCATTTGTGGACATTGGAGGTCGTCTTTGGTGAAGATCATCCTTGCCGAAAAGGGGGATTTGATTTCACGTTTGAATTCCTGCATTCGTTAGTGAAGAGGAAGATGCATATATGACATTCATGATGACAGATGCATGCATAGAGCCAAAAATGATTATAAGATGATGCATTTACTTGCTTTCGAAGATGCACTTAGCCTAAGATTTTGGCAGGGAAATTATGATTTATGATCTTCAATCACTTAGGATTTTTTTCCTATTGATTCAAGTTTTATGCATGCTACATGAACCCAGGGGAGATTTTTGTGGGGATGCATGATGATGAGAGGGGATGCATTGGGATGTATGTGTCTGGAGACTGTTTGGAACAGATTTTGAGCAAGTGGGGGAGGTGAGAGCCCTCGATTACGATTTAAACAGTGGTTGTTGATGAGGTTTTGTTAACAGTATCACATGGACCTCAATCTTGATGAGATTGGATTCGGATCCCGGGTCTTGATTGGAATTTTCCCTCTCAATCTTGGTCATTTGAAGCTGATGCTGACAGGCTCTAAGGCACGTTGATATGAGTGAAGCTTCTTTCCTTTGGGTGAGCTGTGACTTCGGCCGAAACCTTGTTCGGAGAATGTTTTGATGAAATTGCTAATGCAGGGAGAAACCCAAATCTTAAATTCCGATGCTACGGGAAGCTGCTATGTACCAAGTTCTGAAGCTGAAAATCTCGTTGCTGATGTGACTAGACCTTTCTTGTGACTTGATAAAATTCAGGTCCAAAAGACCAGCTTGACAAAGCCCCCGGATCCTGAGTAGGCAAAGTCTAGATTTTGAAGAAGCGACTTGGCGAAGCTATCTCGTAGTGAAGAACCCAATGTGGACCCAAAGATGACTATAGAAGCCCCAGCTTGAAGTGCTGATACAGGGGAACCTGGGAGAACCGCTTAACAAGCCCCAGCGTGAAGAAATTCAGAGTAGTCTTACAGAGGAGGCACCCATCTTTTCAGACCTTAGTCAACCAGTCACTGGACAAGACTCAGAAACGTTTACGTGCAGGGGCACATCTTTCGAAAAGTGGGAATGAATCCCGATTTTGTGTATACACACTCGCTTTAGGTTTGACTCTTTTGAGAGAGTATAAGCATCACAAGGTGTGGAAAAGTGTATGGAAGCCCCTGCTGACAGAAAGACAGTGTTTGGCTCTATTTTCCTATGATGTAGAAAGAGAAGACTTGTCGAGACACTTGAAAACTTGTCTTATTCATGATGATCACAAGGCTGCTTAAAACCCTTTGTTAATGTTCGGGTTATTCAATCCCTAAATCTGATATGAACAAATATTTTGATTAATCACAAGGAGAAAACCAACTGATATCGAGAATCAAGCTCGGAAAGTGTATAGGGACGATCCTTGATGAGACCGTATTTTTTTTTGAGATTTGTTTGTGATTTCGACCGGACCATTTCTGGTTGCCTACGTTCCCTCCATTATGAAGAGCTCAGGTCGCCGTAGTTCGGGCTTATCCCGAATTCAAGATTTTGAGGTCCTTCGAGGATTTTGAGGATTGGAGATTCAAATAACATATCCCCTTAGAGTGTCCATGAAAGACACGGGTGTGAAGCCCCAGTGGGACATCCATGGCAAGTGTTTGTGAGGAGAAATGAAATATGCTCACATGAAGGGAAGGATTGAATTTGCACAATCTTTGATTGATGGTTTTGAAGCAAGCAATGAAGCATTAATTTGATTTAGATCTTAAAGATTTTACGATGAAATTGCCATCCGATAGGAATTGCAGCTGGGTTTCCGGGCTTCGATCGGCCATCGGGTAATTTTGGAAGTTATGACCTCTTAAAGTGAGAGGTCGGCTGGGCCTTTTGCTGACTGAACCTCTAAAGGTGAGAGGTTGGCTTGCATGGATGTGTTTGGGAAATCTATGGCGGGGAATATTAATTGCCTCTAAGAATGAGAGGTCAAATTTTGACTTTGGCCAAAGGCGAGGGTAATGGGAGTATCCTCTAAAATCGAGAGGATGGCTTGGGATTGATTTAAGGTAATGGTGAGAGGAAGTCCAAGCTATCGACAACTTTTTGCGATCTTGCGAGAATTCAGGCTCCTTTTTGATCATTGGAGAGCTTCTTGAGAAGTCGGGGACTTTTGAGGATCGACAGTTCTTCTTCTTTTTTTTTTTTTTTTGACTTGGAGAGCCTCCTGAGGAGTTGAGGATTATCTTTGTCCTTCCTTCATGGTTTGAGATATTTTGCGCATTGCCGACTCTTGAAGTTAACTTCTTGGCCTTGCTTGGACTTCTCTCAGTAAGGAGCAAAAATGATGGTTAAACGGGGTTTCAAAACACGCCGATCTCGAAATGAAAGGTATTGTTTGGTGAGGGTGAGGTAATGGCTTTCCTATGGGTGAAAGGTTTCAACCGCAATCCCTACCGGATGACCTAAACGAGATTAAGTCTTCATTGCTTGCTTAAGCTTTAAATGAGAAAAGATCCATGCAAATTCATCGAGCAACGAGATGATGATGATGAAAGGGATGTGAGCATATGAGATGCAAGATGGGGAGTTGGTAAGTCCCAATTTGAGAAGGATATCAATTGATTTTCTCACTTCGATTAATTTAAATATTAATCATTTCAAAGAATTAGTGGTTGAGCAGCATAAGTGATCATCTAGGATAAAACCATTTCAATTAAGTGTAACGTGGGTGTGCAAGTGATGTCTCGAGTCTAGCAAGAAAAGAAAAAAGACTTATATTAAAAGTTAGGCATTTAACTACTATGTCCAAAATGGACTACAACGACAAATGTCCAGAAAGGACTTAGGTGAAAGAAAAGTACTAGAATCTACGAAGGTTGACTTAAAAGACTATTTTAAAGATAGGTAGCCCCTAATCTAGCCGCTCTTTGTTGTTGGACCATGCATCTACTCTTCGACGCTGGAGATGGGGGCTATTGCAGATCTTTCCATCAGGATTTCTTTGGCAATCTCTTGCTTAACCCAACCATTTTCATCATCTGCGATGGTCGGTCCACCGACCTCACAAAGGGGTGAGTCAAATTCCATTATGCCCACAAGTCTTGAATCACCAAACTCGACCATGTTGACATTCGGGTTGTTGTTTCTAGGGAATGGGTTCCGATAGTATTGGGCCCTTCGAGGCACCTCTAACCTCCCTTGTTCAATCAAACTTTGGATTGCCTTTTTAGGGGGACACAATCATTTGTCGGGTGCCCGTGGTGCGATGAAAGGCACAATGCTTGGAGGTATCCAAAGGAGCATTGGGGTTTCTAGCCGATAATTTTCCAAGGGCCGGAGCAAACCTTCTCTCACCAAACCTCGAAGATATCACTCAAAGGCATCCCAAAGTTTCTCAAGTCTTGGAAGCGGGATGCAGGATGCATCGGGTTTCTTGGGAACAAAGGAAGTGACATTGTTACGATCTGTCCCGCATAGCTAATCATTTCTTTACCTTTTGGTTGGGCGGAGGCGTGTTGGAGGTGGAAGAAACCCGGTATACGTAGCGAGTGCAACAACTCTGCTGGCGATTGTAAGCCTTTTCGAACTTAGCCCCAGAATTAACCATTGCACGCAAGTCGGCGTAGGGAAGTGACCGAGGGAAGCTCTCAAATGCGGCTTCAAGCATGGCGAAAGATGTCTAAGCTTGCTCCTCGTCGGAGGGAGGAATGGCCATTTCACTAAGCTTCGGGTTCCACCTTCTATAGAAATCTCCAATATTCTCATCGTGGCGCCGCACCGTTGTATGCAGTCAACTCTGTTTGTTTCCCATTCCAAGTTGGCTTTATACTTATCCGTGAAAGTACTGGTAATCTGTTCCCAAGTAGCCCTAGCTTCAGGCTGCAATCGGAAAAACCATTTCAAAGCCCCTGACTTCAAAGAGAGACTGAAGTAGTCAGCCAACTGCTGATTGATACATCCTTTGGCCTTCATCGCCAAGGTATATGTGTCCAAATGGGTTTTTGGGCATGCGGTACCATCAAAGAGGTCCAGATTAGGCATCACGAATTTGTGAGGCAGGGGAACAATGGAGTCCGGGTCTGTAGGCCGGAAAGCAGACTTCTTGGCAGTCAATTCAGCGATCTGCGCTTTCATTTCCTTGTGTTGTTCCATGAACCAGGCCAGATGAGGGTCTAAAGGTGGAGCGGGAATGCCTGAGCCGATATTTGAGCTAGGAAGAGGACTAGCTGTTGGTGGTGCATTGGTGGAAGGAATACCATATCCCGGAGCATAGGTGAAAACATGTCCTTGGCCCAAATTACCCTGGGGAGTGTAGGTAGGAGCTTGGGCAAAGGGATAGAACCCAACGACTTGCTGTTGGCTTCCAATCGGCAGAGAAGATGGAGGCAGATCTGAGGTAGCCAGATGGCTTGGATTTCCGGAGTGAGGCCCATAAGTAGGCTTAAGTGCGAGGCTTGTCCCTGGTTGTTGAATTGCATGGCTGGTTGTGGCGAGGATGCATAACCGAGAGGATCTTGTGGTCCTGGTGATTCGATGAAACTGGGATGGGGGCTTGGTAACCCATTGAACCCTGAGTGAGAAATGGGTTTGCGGAAAGGCTGTGAGAGCGGCTGAACTAGCATCATTCCGAGGAGGGGCTCCTGACTATTGCCCCGAACCAAACTGTGGTGGCATTCCAAACCGTTGCTGCGAAAGTCCGGATTGATTGGTCCCAAACTGAGGCGGGATCCCAATTTGCTGTGGCATTCCGGGGTATCCCCAACCATGGGAAGGCATTTCGTGCGACTTTGTCCCCACTAAGGCATTGCGAGCAGCTCGTCCCTTCAGCTGCGTGGATCCGGTGGTGCGGTTGGGGAGCCGGCTGGCCCGGAGATCGAGGAGCATGGGCTCTGGTGGTAGTACCGTGGGAGGCCGGTGGTGGCATCCTGGAGTAGTCGGGTTGACCAAGAGCGGGATTGAGGTCTTCCTCTTCTTCCACAGTGAAGGTGCCATCGGGATTGAGGCTGGCGGCCAAACCGTGGCTCTTAATAGCCTCCATAAGGCTATTAATTTGTGCTTCTGTCGTAATCTCATACGTTACGCTAACCGATTCCACCGCATGTCTGCGAGGGGGTCCGGGAGGCGGAGTGACGTTGTCCCCATCATTACCGGCTGATGCAGACATTCTGAAACCCGGAATCGGAACAAACGGCGAAGCTGATGACGCGCTTGATTCTTCCCAACTAATCAAACGGTGACCCGGTGTCCGGAACCAACCTTTGTGAGGAGCTGCGGGGGAAAAGGTACGAGGGTTCAGATGTCTGGGAATCGAAGGAGGGTAAGTGTTTGGGCTTTGGGCTCATGCAACATGCAGTTATTTGTTCATGTTTACTTAAAACATGTTTTATTAACCTAATCGGTTGGAAAAGATTGCTCTTCTTTTTCGCAAACTACTCTGGATCCTGGATCAGTGGGCCCTGTCACTACGTCTATAAGCCCCTCGTATTCCACCTGTATTTCGACCTCCCAGGGTGGACAGCCCCGGGCGAGGGTCCTATAGGGCAAGCGGGTCCCACCGACCGAAAGAAAAACGATCCTAAAAGTCTGGCGGGTAATCGAGTCTTAACGAGCATTCGATGCAAATTACGGACAAAGCTGACGTCAAAGTCAAGATCACGTCCGAGGGCTCGACAAAAAAGTCGGCATGATTTGGACTGATAAGCGTCCACAATTGATCTTGACTTGTCGTCAGTTAAGCCGTAATTAGGCATGGAATAACCATTAATCCTTGATGACTCAGTGTCATGCTGGGAGTCAATGTATAATTTGTGCCAGTCAGAGCCGAAGTCAAGGCGCCGGTCAATATCTTGGTCAAAGTTTGCAGCGGAAAACCGACAGAGCTTCGACTGATTAGGGTCCCCGAAAGATATTGAGTCGGTATGCCGACAAAGGCTTGAAAGGAAAGGTCTATACACAGACAGGGCATGACACAGACCAAACTAAAAACCAACCGGGTCTCGGACAAAGTGTGTCACGGACAAGTGCATGGTCGACACGAGGCTCCATGGGATGTTTGGGTAGTCCTGTGCTTGCACCGAGAGGCGTAATAAGACCAAACGGGCCGCGACAAGGATTTCCCCGGGTTAGGGACGTAGTGTGCAGTGTACGGTCAACGTGCGCGTAGTGTGCAAGCAGTCTATCTTCTTTTTCTGAGTAAAATAGAAATTTTTTTCTATGTGTCTTAAAAAATGATGCATGATTTTATTTTTTTTTTCGAAAATTTTCTTTTTGAAAAATCTTTTTTTTGAAATTTTTTTTTTGAATTTTTTTTTTTGAAATTTAATGAACACATAAGCACATAAGCACAAAAATTCCGACAGTTAGGGACATGATTCCGACAGTCAAAATTTTGACTTTTTCCGAGGCGGCCAAAACAACACGAAAATGTGCAAAAATCAACACACACAACAAATGATTTTTAATGCCGGGACGGAAGCTTGACCCTCAAAAGCTTTTCCTTTTTTTTTCTTGAAAACAATGATACCGGTACGTGGGATTGTTAAACCACAATTTATCCCCGACTCGTGTTAGGAGGCGATAACGGAAAGTTTAATGGTTTCCACCAATATACCAAATATCATTTTTTTTTTTTTAGAAAAAGCTAACAAAATCCCCAGCGGAGTCGCCACTGTGATGTACCCGATTTTTGAAATCAAACGGAGTCGCCACGCCATTTTTGTTTTAAGGGCCAAAACTTTGAAAAATGCCCGAGATTAGAAATTTGGGTTCGGAGGTCACGTAACACGCCGGGAAGGACGTTAGTGTGCACCCGGAATGCCTCGTGAAACGAGTCTTCCAAGCTTAAAAACCATTTGTGTGTGTGTGTGTGTGTGTTACTTTGGCCAAAATAAGTTGAAACTGAGGAAAGTAAAAATTGGGAATTCTTTATTAGACTTTGGACAGATCCCATGATTTTTGGTGTGATTTTTGGGTTGAGATTTGACACTCAAAAGATTTTTGGAAGTTGAAAACCATTTCTGCCAGAAGGAAAAAGGCAGTGGACACTTAATTTTGAAATGGACTTTAGGGCTTGAAAACTCCAAAAAATGTTCAAAACACCTTAAATAAGGTTTCTGTAAAAGAACTTTTCATTTTGGAGATTATTTGAGGACCTAAAACCTTCTGGAAATCTCAGATGTGAAATCTGGACTTCCAGAGACTGATGAACTGACCTTTAAAGGAAAGTTTGAAAAAGGGAGTTTTACACACGCAAAAAATAAAGTAAAAATATGTCTGTAAATCTCTGGATGTTGGCTACAAAAAGTGTTTTGTAGTCAACACCAAATTCTAACTTTATCTGTGTCCAAAAAATTAGATCATGGACTGGGGTCTTAGAAAATTGCTACTGGACAGCAACTTCTCAAGAAAGAAAAACATGATTTTAAAGGAGGTTTTGAATCCATGCTTGTCCCCATTTCCCTAGGTTTTGATTAGTGATCACTTGACATTTTAGTGGTGAATCAACTATATCAAACCATCCTTGGGGTACATTAGGACTAAGCACTTCATTTGCATGGGAAGGGGAATTTTATCCTTTGAAAAAGAGATTTAATGTATGAAAATGATTTTTAGGGTTTTGAAAATGTGTTTTCTTTGCAAGTAAGTAAGAACACTTTGAAAATAATGTTGATCCTTGTAGAAGATCATCCATGGAGATGAACTTCCATGGTGATCTTCTTGGATCTAAGAAAAGAAGATGAACAAACTACATTTTGGAGTTTGAAAATGCATGCATGGATGAATTTTAGGGTAAGGAGAGGGAGGTTATACCTATCTTCCTTGTGTTTTGTGTTTGAATGGATTCAAAGGCTTGAATGTGTTTAGGGCTTGAAAGTGTTTAGGGTTGATGATTTGAGTTGGTTAAAGAGAAAACAAGTAGATAACAATGAAGTCCTCTATGTTTTCTCTCTAATCCTCCTCCTAAGGGGTGATTTGAGCTTGGATTGGTGTATGTATGAGAGTGTTTTGAAGTGTTTGTGAGTGAGTGAGATTTGGGAAAGATTGGAGAGAAAATGGTGGCAATTCAAGTGAATTCCCACTGTTTTCTCTCTATTTTTCGCCAGTGTGCTGTTGCTGTGAGTGATTTGTGTTATGTAAATTGAGAGAGGAGGGTTCAATTTATAGGCCCTCTGAAATGACAAACAGATCCGCGCGGAGGGTATCGTAAACGTGCCTGGTGCATTAAATACTGCTCCAGGCTTTGAACAGGAAGAATATTATTCAAAAAATTCCAGCAGTTTGTTTTTCAACTTGCCTAATTCGGATTTTTCCAATTTCTTTTGCTTTTTGAGATTCTTTTCATGGTTTAACTTTAAATGGCAATGCCCACTTTACCCTTGCTTTGTTAGAAATGTTAGGAAATGTTAGTAATGTTAAAACTTTCGTTAATTTTCTAACAAAAATACTAACAACTCAAATTGGAGGACTTACAATTGAACATTGCAATTAATTGTTTAACTTGCCCGGCCAACTTCTCATTAGAATTTGATTCATGCATAACCTTTAATTTTTAAACAACTAGAAAAAGAAAGAAAAAGAAAATAATACAAGAAAAATATTTACACTAAAAAGAAACTAATAAAAGAAAATATTTACAATACACTAACAAAATTAACTTGTTCGCAACACAAGTCCCCGGCAATGGCGTCAAAAACATGATGGAAGAAAATCTCCCTCTTATTAAAATTACCTAGCAAGTGCACTAGTTTATCAATGTAGTAATATGCTTACTTGCAAGGGTCGAATCTAAGAAAGCAAAATAAAATAAGCAAAGAAATCTAGAAACAAGAGATTCATGGATTGGGGATCATAACAATTATCACTTTATGCTTTTTAAATCATGTAAAAATGATTCAATCTCATTCTTGGGTTCATTCATAAAATCATGAGTTGGGACGGTTTGGTGTGCTATTTGCAACTCAAATATTCTCTTTTTATTATACTCCAGTTACGTATATATAATAATTGAAGAATTCATTAAGATCAAAAGAATATATGAACCTAAACCCAATTAAATTCAGTTACGTCCTCAATTAGATCTAAGTAGTAAAATAATGGTCAATGTATCTATGTTCGAGTTACTGTAACAATGGATACCCACAAATTCTAGGGCCAAAAACATCTTAACATAAATTCGAAATCCTAGAACGAATTAAGAATATTTTAGCACGCAAGAATGAGAGAGATAGGAAGAATTAAAATCCTAGCATAAAGATCAAATTATTACTTACCACAATTCGCGAATCAAATAAATTAGCCTTGAAAGACCATTAAAATAAATAAACCTTGTTATTGAATCTTCAAAATAAATAAAAACCTTAATCTAGGGATCCTTTATAAAAACTTATCTAGGGATGATGATAAGAGATGAGAGAGATGTAAGATCTATAAAAACTTATCTAGGGATCCTTTATATAGTAGGAGGGAGGAGGAATTCCTAATTTACAGCCAAATGGGGTCAATTCCTAGTCAAATTAGGATTTTGCTGAAAATTCGTCACAAATTTGTAGCAAATCTGCCTTTTAATTATGTGACTGAATAATTTCGTCACAAATTTCCGTCACTGATGCCTTGGCCGGCCATGGGCGCGGCCGCTCGAGCATGTGCTGCGCGGTCGCCCTTAGTTTCTGGCTAAATGACGCGGCCACCTGGCCCTTCTGCGTGATCGCTCGGCCAGCAGCTCATGGCTCTTGCCTTGGCCCCATTTTCTTGGCCACGACCTTGCCCTTGGCCGGCCAGCCTAAAATTCAGCTGTAGCCCTCCTACTTCCAATTAACTGCAGTTTAGCCCATGAACTTTCCTCTTTTGTACTTTGGTCCATACGTTTTCATTGAATTGCAATTTAGCCCTTGAACTTTATAATACCAGTTTACCCCCTAGTTTTCCATAATTGTAATTTGGTCCCTGGACTTCCAAAACAAGCTTATATCCTCCATTTTCTGCCTAATTGCACTTCAATCCCTGTACTTTCAAAACACTAACAAAACACATTAAATTTCAAATGTTTTGAGCATTAAATAAGTTTGGAAACATATCTTTTGAATGTGTAAAACCACATCCATCAAATATCACTTGTAAACTTACAATCCACATCCAAACTTCCTGAATTATCCAGAATTTTGCCAATTTCCCCACATTATTGCGCATATCCTCAAAAAGTTGATCTTCTCCCCACCACAATATCCTCGTCAACAAAATAAGTCTTAGTCGCAGATCCCATACTACAACAAGCAAGGTTAATAACTCCTGCCTAAAATGGCATGATCCGACCTCTCCCCCTTTCTACACTGAAAAATCAATGGTACAAGTTCTTTTTACATCCCGTCTCTCTAATCCAAAGCTCGTCTATCACTCCCATCTCCAAACTCTCTCTCCATGGTGACTCTTCACATTTTGAAAAGCATCTGAGAATCTTGAATAATCTTTCTGGGTTGTTCAAATCTACATTTTCTGGGTAAAAACGCCAAAATTTTGTAGATCTAAAGAATGCAAATATTTTGCAAATTGAAAAAAAAACAAAAAAGAATGATCCTTTGTGGGGGTTTGATATGCCAGATTTATGTGTTGCAGATTTCAATTTTGCACATTTTAAAGAATCAAAGGATTTTGCCTTTGTTGGGATATGGATTTAATTTATTAATATTTGACTTGTTCTTGATATGATGGTGATTCTGGTAGGATGATATTTGTAAAGAAGTTTTTGAATTGGAGCTGGAGGTCATCAGGTAGGGCAAAAAGGAAGTTTGATGGGTTTCAAATTGGTGGGAATCACTGGTATTTATATAAATAAGTGACTTAATTAGAATGTAATAATGTGAAATATATTAAGAAAAATGATTCTTGGGCATAAATGAAATATCTGAATAATTCAGTGTCTAATTTGTAATTTTTGAGACTGAAGTAACCCAACTACAACTATTCTAAGTATAATGATTGATCCAGAATATTAAAAAGTCTTATGACTAAGACTGTGTACAATGAGGGAATGAAATGTTGGATGAAATGTGAGTTAGTTGGATGAAATGGTGCAATGGATGAAATGAAAGGGGTTGAATGAAAAATGAGAATGAAAAATTTCATCCAGTTGAAAAAAAAAAAACTTTTGAATTGACACGTGGCGACTTTTGATTGGGCCGAACTTGGCGAGTGCGCCTCACGCCCCAACAAGGCGCGTGAGGCGTTCGTTTTTTTCCTTTTTCTTTGTTTTTTCTTGATTTTACACGTGGCGACATGTGATTGGTTCTCAGAATTTTCAAATTTGTTTTTTTATCCCAAATCTTTGAGCTGAATTATGACCTAGTAAATTAATTTTTTTTTTCGCCAAAATTCATCATTTTTTTCCCTATAAATTGATACAAGTTTCATTTGATTTGGAAAAAAAAAACACTCATTTCCCAATTATCCTTCTTCATTTTAGCCTTTATTTAAAAAAAATCATCATTTTTTTTCTATAAATTGATGCAATATTTTTTTAATTAAGTGAGAAATATTTTTTTAATTATAAATAATAATTATTATTATTATTATTATTTTACTAATCATAAAAATAGAGAATATAAATAAAATAAAAATGGTGGGGAATAGAATGATGAGTTGGAGGGAGTTGAAATTTAATTTAATTTAGCTATTGTAGGGGGTTTAAATGAAATGAGTAGATGAAATATTAGATAGATGAGAAAAAATATAAAAAAGTGTTAGATGAAATGGGAAAGTGGGATGAAACCATTGTGGATAGTCTGATACATAATTTTCAAACTTACATTAACTAAAATATACTCCCTCCGTCCCACGTAAGTGTGGATTTCTTTCCTTTTTGGGACGTCCTACATCAGTGTGGACTGTCAAAAATGACAAAGAATATTCACTATTACATCCGCTCATTCTCTCTCCTACTTCATTTTTATACTCACAATATTCTCTCTCCTAACTATTTATCCCACTCATTATCTCTCCTATTTAATTTTTCATAATCACAAACACCTCCTCTGCCTATTGGGCGTGGTTATTTGCAAGGCACGCTATTTGCAAGGCACGAAAAATGGACAAAACTGCCCTTCCGTACGCGGACGTTTCGTGTGATTATACACGACGTTGTTAGATATGTTTCGTATAAAAATACACGAAATGTATTGAGTTATTTCGTGCAGATTCACACGAAATGTTAAGAAACATTTCGTATAATTTTACACGAAATGTTATTCAACATTTCGTGTAAATTAGTACGAGTTGAAACTGTCTATTTCGCGTATAGGCACACGAAACACATAGGTAGGATTTTGAGTCTCATTTCGTGTGCCTATACACGATTTACATTGGAACATTTTGTGTAACTATACACGAAATGCACAAATGACGAACTGGGTTCTACGATTTACTGAATTCGCACACTGTAATTCCCTCTCTCGGAACCCTATCTCAAAATCCCTTCTCTTTCCCACCAAACCCCACCTCAATTTCGTCTTAAACCAAGTTTCCCACCACAAATTACCTTCATTTCATGGCGGAATTCGAACTGGGTTCTGCGTTTTTGCCTCCAAGAATCCCAAAAAAATCGATAAAACCCTCTTTCAAGTCGATCGATCGATCGAGAGAGAGAGAGACGGAGAGGTGGTAGTGGTGACGGAGGGGACGGCGGCAGAAGGAGCTGTGAGGGAGAAGCTGGATATGAGGGAAATGAGAGGGGAGAGAAGGGTTTGATTTGTGAAAATGAAGAGAGAGAAATGAGGGAGTTAGATATATACAAGGGCATTGTGGTCATTTCAAGGTGCCTTACACATTTGATGCCTTGCAAATAAAATTCACCCTAATTCTCTCTCCTACCTTTCCATAATCTCACGTCCAAAAAATAGGTCCACACTTAAGTGGCCCGGAGGGAGTAATTTTCAATTTTGGACGGACTCATCAGAATACGATAACTAGAACTCTTACACACGGTGGCTGGATTCAGACGTTTAGCTTTAGATTCATCATGGGGTTCTTCTAGATGTTTCCAGGTTAGTTTGTTTCTCAATGGTGGGATAGATATTGAGAATATTCGCTCTGTTTCAATTGGAACTAAGAATAAGGAAATAGGGCTTTTAAAATTTTCCAAGAAATCAGGAAAATATTATGCGGAATCAATCAAGGTTGTTACTTTGGCCCGAAACCCTAACCCTAACCCTAACACCCGTTAACTGTTGATTTCCGCAATATATATCCTATCCTCCGAGTACTAGATGGTGAAATCGAAAAGTTCCAAGCGTTTCAATGGTGGCATCGATAGGATTAGCGATTTGCCAGAAGGCTTACTTTCTCACATCTTGTCATTGCTTCCAACCAAATGTGCGGTCTCAACAAGCGTTTTATCTACCAGATGGAAGCTCCTATGGACTTCTGTTACTAACCTTGATCTCGTCTATGACGAACGTGGAAATTTGTGGGCTAAGGAACATAATTTGAAGAGGAATAAATTTACCCACTTTGTGAACAGGGTATTCCTCCTACTAAATCCACCTTCTATACAGAATTTCCGTCTCAGTTGTGTTTGTGAGCATGAACACTTTGACCTTTCCGATATAAACTCTATGATTTCTACCGCTTTTAGACGCACTATTCAAGAGTTGGATCTCATTCTTATGTTGGAAAATTCTTTTGAGTTGCCTCTAAGGGATATCTATAGCAACATTATGGTCTTAAAGCTGGAAGGCTATATACATTTGAATATTCCTGCAGCAGCCTCAATATGCTTCCCTAGTCTGCAAACCCTTTGTCTGTATATGCTCACTTTTGAGATTGCAAGTGATTCGTCCGTTAGCTTTCCCGGTCTTAAGAATTTGCGTCTCGATTGTGTTGAGTTCGCTGATGAAGATTCAATTCACAGACTTTTCTCTTGCTGCCCTGTTCTTGAAGACCTCGTCATTGAGAGAAATGATTATGATGATATATTATGCCTTATCATTCGCATACCTTCTCTTAAAAGCCTTACACTACATTTTACCGGCTTTAAATATGATCGCCCACATATACTTGAGATAGATACTCCTGCACTTCAGTACCTAGATCTCGATGATGAGTTGGCGTATTTAGCTGCAGAGAACTTATCTTCCTTGGTCCAAGCAAAGGTCAAATTGGCCTTCATTGAAGAGGATGATGTCGATATGGATATCTGCGTTAACATTTCCAAATTTATAAGGAGTCTCTACAAAGTTAAGTTTCTGTCAGTTTTAGGTCATGCGCTGACGGTAACTTTCTCAATTTTGGTTGTTTAAATACTATCCATTACATCATAGCGGCAGTGTATGCATTTCTTAACAACAAACTTGTTGTTTCTGCAGGCCTTCAGGAGGACTGCATCAGCAATTATCTCACCAGGTTTCCATAATTTAACGCGGTTGGAGTTAGAGTTGTACGATTGCCTTGACTTGGCTGTTATCATCAATAACTTTCTGGCAAACATGGATAATTTGGAACATCTTGTCATGAAGGTTGGAAGAGTTGTAATGCCATTTCTTATACCTAACCTTTCTATAATTCATTAATCATGTATTTTTGCTTTTGTTGTGATTAGGGATGGATTGACGGTTGCTCTCATCGGTCTTGGTGGACTGAGCCTCTGAGTGTGCCCAATTGTTTGTTGTCGAGACTTACTACTATTTCTTTCAGTTATATGACTGCTCACTGCTGTGATCAACTTGAGATGTTAAGGTACTTTCTGAAGAATGCAGAAGTTTTGCAATTGATGAAAATTTGCACTCGTCTTATTTCTGAGAAAGAACAACTTGAATTGCTCAAAAGGGTTTCAATGGTCCCTAAGGGATCACGGATATGTCAAGTTGATTTCACTTAGAAAGTCCTTTCTCAAGTTTGGATTTCGAATTACGTTTAGTCACTATTAGAAACCTCTTGAATGGTTTGTTATGAACAGAGCTATCATTCAAACCCACTTTTGCTTTTCGTGATTTTTTGTGCTTTTGATGCAACATTTGTCATTTTAGTGAAATTGTGTAGAGTTCACTGACATTAAGTGTCATAAGTATTATCTCTATCTTAGAAGAGCCCCCTTACTATATAATTATGCAATTTATGCAGTAAATCCATGTTGTAGTGGTAGAAAAAAAACACAGCAGGGAAAACTGTTTTAATGAATGTATAAGTGCAAGGCGATGTCTAGTAAAGAGCTATGTTTTAAAGTGGTTGGCCTTGTGAAGGAAATAGTTGTGAACATTAGTTTGGATATGAAAATGAGGGGAAACATAAATATTTTTTCAGAATGGTAACTGTACAAGACCATTGGAACATTATTTTGGATATCAAAAGATGATAGATTCGATTGGTGCCTTGACGAGCTTCATCCGTATAGAGTGGATGTGTTTTGTGAATATTTTTGAGAAGTGTAGACGGTAAGTTATTTTTGAGCGACATAGGGTAGTTTGGAGCAGTTGTATTTCGCTGAAGTTTCATCCTTTGGTGATCTGCTCAAAGCATAGTATCAACAAAATGTTTCTGTATTATTTGTTCGTGGTCTAATGTTTAGGTGAAGAATGTGATAGGAGCACAGCTATACTTTCATCGCTTTCACTAGAACCAGAGTCTCATAGCCACCATACAAACATGGTATATAGGAGAAAGAGCAGTCCCAAACTGAAGTGTTGCACCCCCTTGAAATGCGTGCATCACACCTCCTAAAGTGGTTGCCAAAGCTCCGAGTGAACTCGAAATAGGCCATGGACTTGGATCTACTAAATGATGAGAGTGCCTCTGAGATTCAATCATAAACAACTTTGCCTCGGTTGTATGTAAACCCCTCTTTGACCCTGTCTGTCCCCTAAGGTGGGAAAGAAGGGCTCTTTTCAGTCTCATTTTCTCTCTATCTGACAGGACAAATAAATAGGAAAGGATGGTTCTTTCATTGCACGGCATAGGGGATTTAGCTGGTGCTAGTGGCGGATCTAAGACTATCTATATGGGTGCAAGTGAACCCATTTAATTTAATAGTCTGTATAATTCATTTGATTAAGTGCTAGATTTTTAATTTTGTGGTTGTGGGTTCAAGACTTCAAGTCCTACAACAAGCAATTTTTCTTACAACCTACATTTTGAAGCTTTATAGTTCAATTTGTGCACCCACTTAAGAAATGTATTTGGTCCGCCACTGCCTGCTGGGTAGTGGAAATGGTGTCATAAAAGATTGAAAGCTAGGAATTGCTTTGGTTTATTCTAGCATCATTTTAAAAAAGGTTGGGTCGCAATATATGTTATGGTTGCGTGGAAAAGCTAGGAATCGCTTTGTTGTTAGAACAAAATTGGGCAATGGAATGGATTTCAGCTTCACCGAATCTCGGTAGCATGGCCGGGGACCTCAGCATTTTTTTTGTCTTCTTAGCAATCTGCAATAGTAGCTTTTACCATAGTTTATAGAACCGGACAGGATGTAAAGAGGATTGTGTTTCACTCGCGTTGCCACTATTTTGAGGGGGTTGCAATTATTAACTCTACTTGGCGAATGTATTAAACGACCAAAATACTTATACAAATGCTCTGATTTTCAATGTAGTCCCTCCGTCCCATTTCAAATTAGACAAAATGAGATGACACGAGGATTAAGGAAAAGTGAATAATTTTAGGGTGTCGTGAGTATGGAAAGTGTGGTAGGAGCGTTAGTGGGGTAGGGCAATGGAATGGATTTCAGCTTCACTGAATCTCGCTAAGAAAACAAAAAATAAAGGCAATCAAATGCAAGCATATATGAGTGTAGATGAAGTGAGGTTTACATATTTTAAAGAGCAATGGAAAGGATTTCAGCTTCACTGAATCTCGGTAGCATAAAGTTAAATGTGGATGGCTCAGCATATGGAAAAACAGGGCCACGTGGAGCTAGAGCGAGCCGTTTTAAGACTGAAATAAGACCTTCAAATTGTGGAAATACTTGAGGAGGTTGAGTCGATGCTATGTCTACGTGCTGACAAGGTCTTTTTTCAAAAAAGATAATAAAATAAAATAATAATCGGAAGGAATAGCACATACTCCCTCCGTCCCAAAATGATTGTCCCACTTTTTTTGCTTTTATTACGAAGGAACTTTGAACAATAATTTTAGGTTTATTTAACTATACAAATGAAAATCTAAAACTCATTATTGATACACCATTAATAATACTATCAATTGCAAGTTTTAGATCTTCATTTGTATAATTAAATCAACCTAAAATTATTGTTCAAAGTTTCTTCGTAATAAATGCAAAAAAAGTGGGACAATCATTTTGGGACGGAGGGAGTACTATTTAGCGAAATAAGTAACAGATAGGTGTAACTTGATCAAAGCATGGTGGAATAAAAGCGTTTCAGCCTCATTTTGGTGTTTTTTGGCTGTACAGTTTGAAGAATAATAGGCTCCGTTTGTTTGGGGAAAAATGTTTTCCGGAAAACATTTTTCCCATTTTCCGGTGTTTGTTTAGCACCGAAAAATGGGGAAAATGTAGGGTTGAAAGATGTTTTCCGGAAAACATTTTCATTTTCCAGAAAACATTTTGCAAGAAATCATTTTCCGGAAAATGTTTTACGCTAAACAAACGGAGCCATAGTGTAAGTTTATTTTTCTCACAATTAAATAGAGGAAATGAGGAATAGATATCTGATAAGTAATTTGAAATCAAGTTATTGCAGAATTTATTTGGTGGTGATTCTTGACAATGTGGTGTACACCAAATGTTATGATATCTGAAGCACAATGTGTGAACGAATTCATATGTTGCTTTATGCATGTTTCTCTTAACCGAGGTTATTCTAAGTTTTCTGCTTTTATTTCTTTTGAGTATAGGCTATGATTTGGTCAGTTAATTTTGTTTTACTCCCTCTGTCCTACCTCAGTTAATTTTGTTTTACTCCCTCTATCCTACATTGATAGTCACATTTAATCATATAAACTTTTACGGTTATATTTTACTTTCCATTATTGATACTATGTAGTGTTCGCTTACATGAAGCGTTGTCAGTGTTATCTCTATTTCAAAAGCCCTCTTCCGTAACTTACGCAGTAAATCCATATTGTAGAGTGGGAAAATAAAAACAGTATGGAAGACTATTTTATTGAGTGTGCTTGTGTGTGACAATATAAGCCCAAGGCGAACTCTAGTGATTAACATTCTTGTCCAAAAATCTGATGAGAGTTTGATTTGTGGGGGCGATATATCAATGGATTAAAAGTACAGGGTTGAAGTTTGAATTTTTTACTTCCACCGCTTCGAAATGAATGTCCAAAAATATTTCAAAAACTCTTGACATCAGACACTTGGGCACATTCAAAGGCCTAGTCCAGCCAAAACAATCTACTCCCTCCGTCCCAAAATGAATGTATAAAAATATTTCAAATTTGCTCTTGTCAAAAAGTAAATTTCTACTCCCTCCGTCCCAAAATGAATGTATAAAAATATTTCAAATTTGCTCTTGTCAAAAGTAAATTTGAAATATTTTTAGACATATATTTCGGGATAGAGGGAGTTGATTGTTTATGATAGACTGAGCAATGTGCCCAAGTGTCTGCTGTCAAGAGTTACTACTATTTCTTTCAGTTACATGTTATCTGATTGCTGTGATCAACTTGAGATGTTTAAGGTACTTTCTGAAGAATGCACAAGTTTTGCAATTGATGACAATTAGCACTTGTCCTATGTCAGAGAAAGACGAGCTTGAAGTTGTCAAGAAGATGTCGGTGGTCCCTAGGGGATCACGGACATGTCAACTTGCATTCACTTAGAAAGCCCTTTCGTAAGTTTTGATTTGGAGCAATGGTGTAAGAATTACGTTTTGACACCAGCAGAAACCTCTTGTATGGTTTGTTATGAACAGGGCTATCATTCAAAGCCAATTATGGCTTTCGTAATTATCGGTGCTTTTGATGCAACATTTGTCACTTTAGTGAAATTATGTAGTGTTCACTGACATGAAGGTCATCAGTATTATCTCTATCAGAAAAGAGCCCCCTTAATGCAGTAAATCCTTGCTGTAGAGTGGTATAAAAAAAACACAGCAGGGAAAACTGTTTATCCCCACCCCTTTCTTCTTTTAGGGTTTAGGTATACTCCCTCCGTCCCACGATAATCTGCAAAAAGATCCCTTTTGGACGTCCCACAATAATCTGCACTTTCCTAAAATGGAAATGGGACCAACTTCTCTCTACTCACAACCATTATCCACTTACTCCACTTTCTCTCTCATACCC
This sequence comes from Adenophora triphylla var. japonica, assembly GCA_022495995.1. Lineage (NCBI taxonomy): Eukaryota > Viridiplantae > Streptophyta > Magnoliopsida > Asterales > Campanulaceae > Adenophora > Adenophora triphylla. Next base: position 213,356 of record JAFEMH010002987.1, on the reverse strand, counting down.
AACCATTTACACTCACAACACATCACCTTTTTCGCCTTTTACCTTAATTCCCGCGCCGCCCCAAAAAGTGCGCATTTACCTGGGACGGAGGGAGTATATACTTGGCCTTTCGTATGCAGACTAGTGCGTACAGTTTGTATAAAAAATACGCTGCACGTTTCTTTCTTCCAACAACGGCAAAACAGAATCTCCTTCCCGCCCGATATCTTTTGTCAACCAGAAAACTAGGGCTATGAAATTGCGATTCTTCCTCCCCTATGCGGAGTTTTTGAAATTGACATTGTTATGAAATAGGGGTTCCTATTCTCATGCGTGCTAAAACCTGGGGATTGATAGCTATAGGGAATAGCAAATCTTAAAAGGGGCATTTATCATATAATCACTCTTTTGCTTATATTTTGCTTAACCATATAATTTCTAGCTTAATAAGTACACCCTCCTAGCATTTTATTAAGTTCACCCTCCTATAATTTTCTAAGTCCACCCTCTTTATCAATTTAATTTCTCTCCAACCACCATCACCTTAGGTCACCCCCTCCCCATCTTCTCCGGTTAACACTTTCGGCAACCATCAACTATGGCGAACTTTTTTTTTTTTTTACGCCGGCGACCTCTCCGGCGTCCAAACAACAGAGAACTTAACTTATTAGTAAGTTCTCAGTTGTCAACTAAACTACTAAGAACACAATTAACTCCGGCGACCACCAATTTCGGCGCCTCTCTGGCGACCAAACAACTAAGAACTTAACTTATCAGTAAGTTCTCAGTTGTCAACTAAACTACTAAGAACACGATCAACTCCGGCAACCACCAATTTCGGTGACCACCAACTCCGGCGACCTCTCCGGAGATCAAACAACTGAGAACTTAACTTATCAGTAAGTTCTCATTTGTCAACTAAACTACTAAGAACATGATCAACTCCGACAACTAAACAACTACGAACTTATCAGTAAGTTCTCAGTTATCAACTAAACTACTAAGAACACGATCAACTCCGGCGACCACCAATTTCGGTGACCAAATAACTGAGAACTTAACTTATCAGTAAGTTCTCAGTTGTCAACTAAACTACTAAGAACACGATCAACTCCGGCGATCACCAACTTCGGCGATTAAACAACTGAGAACTTATCAGTAAGTTCTCAGTTGTCAACTAAACTACTAAGAACACGGTCAACTCTGACGATCGCCAACTCCTGCGACCTCTTCGGTGACCAAACAACTGAGAACTTAACACCAACTCCGGCGACCAAACAACTGAGAAGTTAACTTATCAGTAAGTTCTCATTTGTCAACTAAACTTACTAAGAACACGATTAACTACGACGACCACCAACTCCGGCGACCAAACAATTGAGAACTTAACTTATCAGTAAGTTCTCAGTTGTCAACTAAACTACTAAGAACACAATTAACTTCGACGACCACCAACTCCGGCGACCTCTCCAGCGACCAAACAACTCAGAACTTAACTTATCAGTAAGTTCTCAGTTGTCAACTAAACTACTAAGAACACGATCAACTCCGACGACCACCAACTCCGGTGACCAAACAACTGAGAACTTAACTTATTAGTAAGTTCTCAGTTGTCAACTAAACTACTAAAAACACGATCAACTCCGGCGATCACCAACTCCGGCGACTAAACAACTGAGAACTTATCAGTAAATTCTCAGTTGTTAACTAAACTACTAAGAATACGATAAATTCGGCGAACACCAACTACGGCAACCAAACAATTAATAACTTAATTTATCAGTAAGTTTTCACTCTTTCTATTCCATTTCAAAAATTTAGTTTTGCAATAATATAATGAACTATAAAAAAATGAAAACAATTTTTTCAATGATATTTTTGCCATATAATTATGTAAATGAAAGATAAAGAAATAACATAAACATAAAATTATTTAAAAAGAACAGGTGTGGAGATTATTAATTAAATTAACGTGACACTTACAAAAGAAAAGTAAAGAAATGAAAGGACTACTATATACTCCCTCCGTCCCAATAATTACTTCCACTTTTTTACAAATTACGCAAATTAAGGAAATGGGAGGGAAGTAAAGATGTTGTGAGTGTAATTTGAAAATAGGAGAGAGAATGAGTGGAGGGAATAGTAAATTATAATAGTGTTGTGAGTATTAAAATAATGAGGAGAGAGAATGAGTGGAGGAAATAGTAAAGATTCCTTTGCCAAAAAAGGAAAGTGGAAGCTATTAGCGGGACACCCAAAATGGCAAAAAGGGAAGCTCTTATTGGGACGGAGGGAGTATTTCCTTTTGCAGAAACGACGAGGAGAGCCTAGCTTTCTCGGAACTTCTGAAATTATCTAGATTTCCACAGGTGAAATTGTTGTCGTCTGATTTTACTTGGGATGTTGGGGAGTTCAGTTTGTTTTCCTAACATTTTTACACTTCTAGAAAGTACTTTATCTTGCAACATGATGATGTGAATCACGAAGAAAGGAAACCAGATCTGCTGTTGCAAGGATGGAGAAAGTGAATCTCGTAGGGAGAGGGTGATGGATCTGCAGATAGACGGCATCGGAGGTGGATAAGTTGAAGGAAGCTCGATCGCAAAGGAGAGGGATGGCCGGAGGGGGTAAGGAGAGGGTCGCCGGAGTTGAGGAGGTAGACGGTCGCCGGAGTAATAGCTCGCCAGAGTAGAGGAGGTGGACGATCGTCGGAGTAATAGATCGCCGGAGTTGGGGTGACGTTCGCCGGAAGTGGAGGAAGGGAGGGGTTTGCCGGAATTAGGGTGACGGGAGAGATAGAGTAGAGAGAAAAACTTAGAGAGAGAAAGTGTGAGAGAGAGTGTGTGTGACGTGGGAATGGGAGGGGAGGGGTGTAGTAATTTCATTTAAGATCTTATAAATAGAATAAAGGATTATATGGTTAATTTATTTTAAAAGTAGGAATATGAGGTAGAATTGTTAATTTCACGTTTAAGATGTAGTTTTGATTATATTGAGGGATTATGACGTAATTTCCTAAAGTTAAAAAGCAATGGAATTGATATTTTTTTTTTCTTTCTTGATGAAAGAATTACATATAAGTTTTCTCACTACCCCCACAATTACTTGGAGGAATAGATATCTGATGGCTAAAGCGAAAATCACATTTTTGCAGAATTTGTATTTGGTGGTGATTCTGGACAATGTAATGTGTGTACACAGATGTTATGATATCTGAATCGCATGAATGAGTTGCAAACTTCAAGACTTGTTTCCCTACTTCTTCCTCTTCTGTCACATAATAAATGTTTCTGTCACATAATAAATGTCGCAGTTAACTTGTCAACAATTTTAAAGGAATGAGCTTTACTTATATTTGATACAATAGTAAAATTGAAACTATCTTTATTTGAAAACGTGATATTTATTTTGAGACGATCAGAAAGAAAGGCACAATATTTACTATGAGAAGGAGGGAGTTTGATATGTTGCTTTTGTTGGGATGTAATGAGATAATATTATCTAAGCCTGTTTAAACGTGGAACTATTCGGGACATCCCTTTTGGAACGCAAGACGGGATGAGATGGGGTGAGACATAACATGGGACGTCCCACATTTTTTATTTATTTATTTATTTTTAACCTTTAAATTCTTAAAAAAAAAAAAAAAAGTTGCTGCCTTCATGCCTTGTTTTTTAAACTTAAGTTGGATTTGATTATATTATCTCTACTACTTCAATATAAAGAGTTGAATTTTGTTGTAAACTTTGATTATGATTGTTTCTAATATTGTTATGGAAAGAGTTGGATTTTGCATTTTGTTATTTACTTTGAAATATGCTGTTTGGAGTGGTGGTTGAAACTTGGTTCATTTCTAATTATGTGTTCTCCATGTAGATTTGGTTTAGTATATAGAGTTGCACTTATATTATCTCGATTTTATTGAGATCTTTTCTCTTTCTCGTTGGATTTTTAATTTCTCACTTTTAATTGCACAACCATCTCTTGTGATCGCCGTCTCTTGTGATCGCGTCTTATTTTCCCGCATTATCCCGTATTGACTCGAGGCCCGAGGTGGATTTGGGATGGGACTGGAATTCAGGCCCGCGAAGAATCTGGGACGTTCGTCCCGTCCCGCGTAGTTGTGGGATATCATAGTTTTATCTCATGCTGCTGTTATGTTATTTCAAATTGACAGCTCTATATGTTATGTTGCTTTTTGCCAATTTGTTCAGTTCTCCAGATGGCCACGGTTTTCCCTTGTTTTGGTTGTTATAAGTTTTCTGGTTTTGTTTCCATTAAATGTAGGCTACGATTTGGTCTATTATTTTGTTTTACTTCAATATTTTCATTTCACTATTTAAACATTTTAAGTTTATATTTAACATTTTATTATTACCCTTGCTAAGCAACAATTTCAGTCCCTCATCCATTATCTGTCCCTCTTCTCTCTCTCCATTCAAATTGAGTTTTGTTTTATGTAATTATCGGATCAAATCTAAGTTAAATGGATAAATTACAAATCAGGATCTAATGTGCATGTGCAGTGGTACAAATTCGGGCCTCACTTTTCAATTTTGTTCGTTTAGGGAATAATGTGACAAAAATTGACCAAAATAGAGATTTTTGACGATTTTCATAAAAAAAAATAAAAAAATACGTAAGTGATCAGGTGCCACTTATATGAAAAATATTGAGGACAATTTTGATTTTTTGTATTGTGTGGTCTACAATTATAAAACAGGGTCTAAAGTCCATAAAATTTGATCAATTTAGATCGGGTAAATGACAAATTTGAATAACGTACTATACGATTTTTTACAATTAATGAAACATACCACGGTTTGACATCTTAATGTAACAGTAACGTACCTTTTCATCTTATTTCATATAATTGAGTGTACCTAACAACGTTAAAAAGATAACAAAAATCTCAACAAAAAAAGAAAAAATTAACACTCGTTAAATATATTTAACATTTGTTTTCCTACCACCATCAATAAATTTTACTGAATATTATCAATATTAAAAAAGAAATATTTTCTATATTTCAACCTCTTTCCTAATTCCACCTCCAAAATATCAAGCATCCATTTCAAACAATCTATAGTCACCCATTGTCATCACCACTATTCGCCCCAACATCATCAATAGCCAACATTAAATTAAAAAAAAAAAATGAAAAAGAGAGCAATGGGGAAGAACTGGATAACCAAGCAACAAAAATCTCAGATTTCGGCATAAATCAAAACCAAAAAACACTTCAAATCATAGATTTGGACATAAATCAAAAAAGAAAGAAAGAAATACTTAGTTTTAATCATAAATCGAAAAGATAAAAAAATCAAAACGTCGTTGAAAACCTTCAAAATCCCAAATTTAATTCATATTCATCTTCATGTAGCTAGATCTGGTAAGGGTAGGAGTTTAGGGTGTGTGTGCAGCGGCCGACGAAGGCGGGTGAAGCAGGACCAGAAAAAGGGGGGAGGCGCCGTTTGGGAAAGGTGAACGAGGAGGTGAATGTTGGAATGGGTATGGGGATGGCAGACGGCATGTATGGTGAGGCAACTTTCCTGTAAGGGTGAGACAGAAAAGAGACTCATGTTTGCCCAGATCTGGAAGATTGAGAGACGAGGGAGATGGGGAGGCATCAAAGGTGGAGGAGGGAAAGGTCGGATGGTAGTGAGAGGCGGTGTGTGAGGAAGAGATGATACAGAGAGACGTGTGGGGGAGGGGAAAGGGGCTGCGGTGGCATTGAAATGGTGGGAGAGGGTGGCAAGTGAGTGAGATTGGGGCGGAGGAAAGCTCGAAGAAGAAGAAGAGGAGGGTTTTTTTTTTTGAGGATGTTTGTGAAACTTTGATTTTTTTTATTTATTTTAATTTTGATTTTTGGATTAGATTTTTTTTTGTTTGAGTTATGGGTACATAGGTGTTAGTCCATGTTTTTTTTTAACGATTTTTATTTTATGTAACGTGTTGGTTCGTTTTGTTAATAAAAATTAATGTTATTTAACGGAGTTACCTTAATTGTAATGAGACTCAAAAGTACGTTAAATTATGTTGTTAATTCTTAGTGTGTTACCTTTAACGTAAACGGGGGTGTAGTATGTTCAATGAACTTGTAATTATTCAAATTTAGATCATACCACCCACTATCACCGCCACCCATCGGCCTCCCCCACCACCACTTCCATTGCCAATCTTTTAATTTCTCACGTCCTATTGTTGCTTTCAACCAAATATGCGGTCGCAACCATCATTTTTATCTTTCAAATGGAGGTTTCTATGGACCTCCATTATCAATCTTTTCTTTAACAATTATGTGGAAGTTGGAAATTATTTCAAAAGTACCGCATTTACCGAGTACCGCATTTACCGATTATGTGACCATGATATTGCTCCTACTCAATCCACCTTTTATATAAATTTTTGTATCACTAAGCTAATCATATTTGAAACTTTTCTGCATTAACTCATGGATTAAAAGTGATTGGCACTATACATGTCAACACACATCAACTTTAGTTTGTTTCCCTAATCTACCTACCCTTGATATATATCATATTATATTTTCAATCGCCAAAGTTCTTCGGTTAACTTTCTGTTGACACCCACACCTTAGCCTGCACCCTACACTTAGTGAATATCCCCTCTGAACATCCCATTTCGTACACCCACCAGCATGTGAGTCACGTGGGGAGAAATGTGAGAATCACGTGGAAAAGCAGTCCTAGCCGACCGGCTACCATTGATAGTCGGACGACTATGATCGCCTTGACAACGTCATAGTTGATTTTCACACGTTTTTTTTACGTTGGTTTACCCCAAAACCCTAAATGTAATCCCCAATTCTCGTGGAATGTAGGAACGATCTCCACAAGATTAGCTCCACTTCAGGTCACCGTTCCTTCCCTCCACCTATAAAAGGAACCCTGCACCACCTTGGAAGACACTCATTCTCCGTACATCATAGGAAGACACACATTCTCCGTACATCATACAATATTCCCCCAAGCACACGCGGTGTCTTTTGCAACCAAAGGTTATAGCAAGCATAAACTCTCTCTATTTTGCATATATATAAGGCGCGAAAGTCCCTCATATCATCCTAAAGTTACTCTGCACAAATAAACTCCCCACCTAAAGTAAAGTCTGCTCCTAAAGTTCATCTCAAGAGATCATTTTCTTCGAGATCCGCCCATCACCATTGAATAAGATGAAGGAAATCGAAGTCTTGTGAGGTCCCGTAGTTGTTATTCAATCTCCGATCGGCAATTAATGTCAGGTATAACAAATTTCGTTATCGGTTCTGTTATATAAATAACAAAATTAAGTATTTTAATGGGCTAAAACAAATAAGGGTCCAAGATATGGGGGGTGTTTGTACTCTAGGGTCCAATATATTTTTTTGGCTATTGAGGGTTCAAAGTCGTGAAAAGTTGGCAGTTGCGTGCTTTTTAACGAAAAAGTTTGATTTTTTGGTTTAATCATCGTACGTCCTCCACGTGACACTTAACGAAACATATTTTGGTCATTACAATCACATTTTTTCAGTTTGGTCTTTAATTTTTAGCCCTTCTAATTTCAACTACAACTTAAAAGCCCCTCCCCAAATATAATATTTTCAAGCAAATTATATTTCCTCCATGACCATACCATCACCACTGTAACCACCAACACTAACACCACCACAACCAATAACGAAAATAATACCACTATTCTTTATGACTAATTTGAGATCTGTTTTGAGCAATTGCAATTTTTAATTTTCAAAAATTGCATTATTTTGGAAGTTTATGGCTTTTTTTGACATTGTCAGACACATATATGATGAAATATGTCAATAAGAACTTTATTCTACATCGTGATATCTTTCCATAGAATATTTATTTGTTTTATTTGGACTTAAATTGAAAGAGTTATGACAACTTAAAGTTGAGTTGACGAATAATTTACACAAATCCAGAAGAACCACTTTGCAGTAGAAAGAGAAATGGAGGAGATCTCAATCTAGTGTAGATCTAGATCTGAGAGGGAATGAATCGAGGAATATGCAAGGGAAGGGTAAATCACCGGTGCATGGAGCAGTGTGGGAGGAGGTGATAGTGTGGACATGGGTGACGACGAGGGTAGACGGTGGTGGGTTAGAGATGGGATGGAGAAGAAGATGAAGAAAAAGGTTTATTTTTTTGCTTTTCTAATTAGTTTTAGGGCTAATAAAAGTAATAAGAGAGAGATAGGGGGTGTGGGGAGGAGGAGCAGCGGCGACCATGGAGGTGGCATGGGAGGGTGACGTCGGTGAAAGAATGGTTGTTGGTGTGGGTGAATTATATGTGTTCTGTTTTAAAAAAAATTATTTAAGCCCTTTCAATTTTTAAAATTTCATTATACCCCTTATTCACTAATGCTTGTTTTCAAAATATCCTTTTTTAAGTGTAATGTGGACGACACATGATGATTAACCAAAAAATCTAACGTTTCCGTCAAAAAGCAATTAACTGTCAACTTTTCACGACTTTAGACCCTCAATAGCAAAAAAGAAATACATTGGGCCCTGTAGTACAAACCAGGGGCGGATCCAAGTGAGGGGTTGGTAGGGCTCAAAGAAAATAAGTTAGTGCATTTTTTTTTCAAAATTAAGTGGGTCAAAGCGCGTCTATGCCGTTATCTAACTTATGTTGCAGTTCCCTATGGTCTTGTTATAGTTCAATGTTAATTACTGTGGAAAGATAAAGGGAAGGAAGAAACATGCTATGTTAATCCACCTCTGATTTTCTCTCTTTCTCTACTTTTATTGATTCGTGGTTTTCAAAGCGAACAAAATTGCATTTGGAAAAAATAGCCACACAAAAAAAAAAAAAATCGGGGGTACCAAGCCCACCCGATTTAAAAATCCTGGATTCGCCACTGGTGCAATCACCCCCTTTATTTTGGACCCTTATTTGTAATTTGCCCCTTTTTAAGACACACACACACACAAATCAGAAATTTGGTCCTAACGGACCGGCGAGTTGGGTGCGTAACACCTTTCCACTTCGTAACAAAACCTCTGAACCTAGATTTCTTTAAAATAAAATATTTTTCTATTGTTTTTCCTTTTAAAAAAATATTTATGACAACTTTCTTAAAATCGTAAAAAACTAAAACGAAAGACCGCAACAGATCGACGCATCCATAGTGGAGACTCCACTTGGGAAAGTTTAAAAGGAAAAACATTTTGTTTTTATTTCTCTAGTGGGTCTAGTTTTCGTTAAATTTGTTTGTTTCCGCTAAAAATACTTAATTTTGTTAAATTTAGTAATAAAAATGCAATCTGGAAAAGTTTATGGTGCTGGTTCAAACCATACCGTCCTGCCTGACGGCTAGCAGTCCTCTGGCCGGTCGGCTACTATTTCCTCGAAATAAATTTTCTCCTGTGCTACTTTCGTCGCTTGTTTTGGCTCTATTTTAGGTCATTTTTGCTTTAAATTGCTTGTTAAAGTGCCTCCAATGCACGTTTAACCCCCTTAAATAAAGATTAAATGTTTGTCATGTTTTTGCATCCTTATCTTTCGCACCAGTAGTGCGATCATCATTTTGAAGTTGTCTATTCTCCCACAATAGCCTATTGTTTCCCATCATTTGTGTCCAATTTTGAAGGGGGAGGGGCATTGGGGGGAAATCTTGTAAACATTTCCCCAATTCTTGCAATATTTCATTCAAGAGATGCAAACCATAATCTGCTATTTGATTTTCATTCGGATTTGGAATTTCATATTGTGTGCCCAATTTGTGAGGAATATCATCACATATATTAATTGCAAACTCATTCCACAACTCATCGGGATGTAACGGTGAACATTGTGTTAGAATAAACGTAAATAATCTTCTCAATTGGTATCCAGTCTTCATAACTGATGCTTCTTCTAAACATTGCTTCCATTCTTCATCATCTTTAAGAAGACCCCGAGTAACACATGCGTATTTGAAAGTATTATATCGAACACCATTATATGTTCGTAAATTTTCCCAAGATGCTGGCCCTTTAACCGTAATTAATAAGAGGCGAAGGTAAAACCTCTCACCACTTGAGGGGCTTGCAAAATATATTCTACCAATTGCGTTGCTTTGATGATTTTGATGTCATCGTTTCCAATACTTACCTATCCATGTGTAATACATTGGCATTTGTTGGTAAGTTAAATCTTGAGCTCTTATGTCAGTAGCACAACAGTAAAAAAAGGCCATTAATTTTGTAATTTTTCCTTCAGCTTGTTGAACTATCTCATCTTGTGAAAGTCTTGAATAATACGAAACAGTATGCTCCCCCAGTAGATGGAGATCCAATCGAACAATATTAGAAACTTCTGAATGTAAAGTGTTGCCAAATAGTCGCCATGCAGCTTCTGGCGGACCAATGTACCTCGCATCAAGATATTGTTTAATCTCATCACCTCTCCCCAGAATAATTGTTGTTCGATCATGACCTTTATATATGTATTTATGAATGTACTTTACACATGTCAATCCAGCACACACCTCTACATTAATATGACAGTTAAACATCTCAATGAGATAAGGATTGTAAGGTACAACATCTCGATTATCAACCTCTTTCCCTCGCACTTCAACAACTACTCCATTATCGCGACGACGATAGATCGCATAACCGTCATTATCGATAGAAGTTGTTTTGGCCCATGGTTTTGGATATCTTTTCTTACAAAAACCTTTATCCATACATTGTGCATTTGAGTTTCTTACACCGCATGGTCCATGTATCGTGCATCTCGTAACTGTGTCAAAAAGTGCAGGCTTACTCTCTTGATCTGGTAACTCAGCACATACCACTTGATCAACTTGTTCCGGCTTTCTGATCTTATCCGGTTCTGCGAGGAAAAACAACGCATGCATATGAGGCAATCCCCTTTTCTAAAACTCTATAGTAAAAATATATGCTTCTATTTTTCTAAACACCCTTTTATTTTTTACTATTTTCATCAATTGTCTTCTCTTCAATTAAAAAACGCGAGCAACTAAATATGGTCGATCATTGTTGATTAGGTAGGAGAGCATCATTAATTTCGGCCATGCGGGGGTTGGCGATCATGGTTAAAAAAATATTTGGATGCTTGTATGCGCGTTTAATAGCCATAGAATCTTGAAAATTTTCATACATTTGTCTAGGCCCACCGATAAAAGAAGATGGCATGATAAATCTTCTTCCAATTTGATCGGGGCTTGGACCTTATTCATCAAAACATCCAAATGCATTCCAAAGTCAGAAAATCTAGATTTCATAAGCTAAACATGCAATGCTGCTAGAACATTTAATGTTCAAACTAATACTAATGTGGGTGTAAGAAACAGTTACTCGCAATAAGCTGGCACAATCAAGAGAATGAAAAAGGGAACATAATCCCAAGAAAAAAGAAAAAAGAAAAAAGAAAAAAGAAAAAAGAAAAAAGAAAAAGAAAAAGAAAAAGAAAAAGAAAAAGAAAAAAGAAAAAGAAAAAGCAAAAGAAAAAGAAAAAGAAAAAAAGAAAAAGAAAAAAGAAAAAAGAAAAAAGAAAGAAGAATGATGGATGACTACTCTCAGTTTAAAAGATTTTCGATTTAGTTTGCAGAATCCTCAACCTAGGGAAGGAAATGCAGTCATGATATACTACCTCCGTCCCAAAACGAAAACAAAAGTTTCTTTTTTTGACACGAAGCATTAGCATCTCATAAATACAAACAATCATCTACAACATATCAAATACAAAAATTGCACAGGAGATTGATTTTGTGAACACTCCCCTCACCTCTCTCTTTCCCACCTCATATTGAGATTTAAAGAACACATATTAATGAGAATATGTCTGTATTTCCTCCCGTTGATATATAATTGTCTCTTTCACTCTTAAATTAAACCAACAACAGAAAAAAAGATGTTGAAGTTTGGGTCAGGACACACAAACAAATTATAATAGATGGCCAATGAAAGGAGAAATTAATTTTACTTTGGACACAGAAGCATTATACATACCACTGACGCAAGTCAAATTTTAAAATTTAGAATCCAATTTGCTTAGTCTCACCATACAAATATGACTTCTACTCCATCATGCGGGTTGTTTATTTGAATAGAAAATCAGTAACTTTTTAGTATTTGTTTACTTTCAATAAGTACAAAGATGTATACAAATAGTAAGAATTCATACCACTGACGGATATCAACTCCCTTGCTAACTTTTAATAATATTCTGACTCGCTTTGAATCAGATGAAGCACTTTCTACCAATTCAGTGTCTTCTACTTGAACAACTGTGTCGCACCGCTGTGTATTGGTCCCTGCCAGAGTCACAAACGGGCAAAAGCCCGCGGGCATGCCCGCCCCGCCACCTATTAGGGGCAGGTTGGGCTAGGATATTTAATGCCCGTTTGAATGCGGGCTTTTCGGGCTTTCCCCGCACGGGCCGCGGGCTTTTGCTGGTTGGGGCGGGGCAGGCCACGGGCAGCCCGTTTAAATTAGATCATAAGCCTTTTTTGGCCCAGGCCCATTTCAATAAGAAAAGATAAGCCTTTGTTTGGCCCAGGCCCCTTTCTTCAATCTCCCTCTCACTCTAAAAAAGCCTCACTTTCTCTCTCTATGTGTTACATTTCCCCTTCCCCCAATATCATCTTCAGTCGGTGGTGGGTGCGGTCAGCTCAATTCACTTGATCACCTTCTTCTGTATAATGCTCATTCACCTCTTCCGTGAAAAGCTCAGAGGTGAAGTTCAGTTCCTTCACTCCAGTTCGATTTACTTGAATTGATCAACAATGGAGGATGCCAATTTGGGTTCAAATGATCGACCCACCAAGCCGGCTCTTGAATTCGATCTTAATGAAGCCCCTCCGTCGCCGAATGAACCGTCGGGAAGTGACTAGCGGATGATTTGTGAGTCGTGTGGGAAGCCACTCCAGTTCGATTTACTTGAATTGATCAACAATGGAGGATGCCAATTTGGGTTCAACTGATTCTTTTTAGTTGTCTAGTCTTAATATTGGGAAGACATTTGATCATCTTATTGGGTGCTTTAGAATCCTGGTTTGATCTTGTTGACTGATGGAAGAAGTGATCTTGATAGAGTGTATTTTTGCGGGCTGGCCCGTTTTGCCCGCGGCCCATATGCGGGGCGGGCTGGGCCAAGAGTTTTTAGGATCGCCATGTTCGCGGCTTTCCCGCCCCTGCCCGTTTCGCAGCGGGCTTTTCGAGCCCGCGGGCAATATTGGGGAGAAATTTGACCTTTGTTGTCGTTGTTATTCCCAAAAAAATGGCTCGGTAACACGCCCCGTAGGCCCGTTTTGACAGCTATAGTCCTAACAGGAAAGATAGTAAATCAAGCAGAATGAGAAACTAACCATTTTCAAGAGAAAAAACTCGAGGTCCCAGAGTTTATATATTGCAATGAGGGTTGAAATTATTATTTTAAAAGTTATCCATTATAGCGGTTGAGACTCTTTTTTTCTCAAGTAATAGAGAAAATGGCTTAGAGAGTAGCATTGAGGTATGTGGATCTGAGTGCCCACAGATTTATGCTAAGCAAATGTCAAATGGTCCAAAAATTTGTAGCAACTTCCACATACAGTCGACTTCCAAATGAACTATTTATCATCTAATATGAAGCAGAAAAAAAGTTATGCTACCTCTGTCCCAAAACCAAAAACTTTTCAAATTTGCTTTTGATCAATAGCAAATTTCAATTTTTTTTGGTCATTCATTTTGAGACGAAGGGAGTACCAATTTTCTCAATATCAAATGCAGGAGATCATCTACGCCTGATGATTCTTATTACCTAAGGTCACATGATTCTAAGGAAAAATCATCGAAGCTATTTCACAACTAAGGATTTGTTCTTGAATACTAAGTTACTCAATGCAACACAATATTCTGTACTTTTATCATCCAGAAATAGCTTATTTTTCCAATCAAAAAAGAAAAGACACACTCAAATATACATTCTCATTATATGTTTCCTTTTTGTCAAAAACACAAACATATGCATGCTAGAGATCTTTCATAATTTCCAGTCTTCTTCTCTTTCACTTATACATTAATATTTCACGAATCATTAACACTCTAAAGCAAATAATCAAACTCACTTTCCGAAAAAAAAAGCATTATATGGGAATTTGAACTCTCATATCATAACCAATGAAGATAGTAATCAATATGGTCAAACTGATGTCACTTTCATAAAACATAAAGACAATTCAGAATGAAATTGCAGAAAAAACTCATCCTTTGAAGCCTATGGGAATTTGAACTCTCATATCATAACCAATGAAGATAGTAATCAGTATGGTCAAACTGATGTTACTTTCATAAAACATAAAGACAATTCAGAATGAAATTGCAGAAAAAACTCATCCTTAGAAACCTCAACATCTGAAACCAAATTGAACTTACCACCAAAGCTGAATTATATACAACCTCCGTCCCAAAACGAAAACAACAGTTTCTTTTTTTGACACGAAGCATTAGCATCTCATAAATACAAACAATCATCTACATCATATCAAATACAAAAACTGCACATGATAATGATTTTGTGAACACTCCCTCACCTCTCTCTTTCCCACCTCATATTAAGATTTAAAGAACACATATTAATGAGAATATGTATGTATTTCCTCCCATTGATATATAATTGTCTCTTTCACTCTTAAATTAAACCAACAACAGAAAAAAGATGCTGAAGTTGTGGAGTGCACTATATCTTTATCAATTAAATTCTGGAAACAACAATGATAAACCAATGAAGATAATCAAACTCACTTTCCGAAAATAAAGCCTTATATGTGCATTAACCAAAGGTATCTTCTACTATCTCTAAACTACCAAATTTTCATAAAAACAATCGCACAAAAAACCTAATATCTCTTTAACACTCAATTTGAAACATTAATGATCAACAAAGGCCAGAAATCACAACAATTTGAAACACGAAAAGAAAGAGTACGTACCTGAAAGAGTTAGCCGGTGAGTTCAGTCACAGAAGGGAGAAACGTGTCGTGGAAGATGGTCGGGGCTGAGAAGAAGTGGATGAAAGGGAGCAGCGACGGAAACTATATGAAGGCCATATTTAAATAGAAGCAAGGAAATAGGAGTGAAGGTAGGATTCAGATTGTAGGATTTTGACTGGGTTAATAGGAATTAAAGTAGGAGTAGGACTATGACTGGGTTAAGCGAAGAAGGAGAGGATTTGTTAGATTGAAACGGAGAAGGAGAAGGATTTGGGGAGATTAGGATGCTAGGAGAAGTAGGAATTGGGAGATTAGGGCGCTAGGAGATTAGGGCGATGAAGAGAAAAAGAGGCGAGATAGAGAGAGGAGAAGATCGACTGGTTAGGGTGCTAGGAGATTAGGGCGATGAAGAGAGAAAGAGGCGAGATACAGAGAGGATAAGATCGGCTGGAGAAGAAGCTGAGTGACGGTTTTTGTTTTTGTTCATTAGATTTAATCCTGACCACTCTTTATCTTTTCTCATATTAAATCTTGACCATTCTTTGTGTGGTGGTTGAAATCCACCCCTATTGTAATATAGACTAGTATTCTCTTACCCGTGCCATTGGTACGGGGACAGTACGCGGCTCATGAATAGTATGCAGCTCATGAACAGTATGCATGATGGTTAATTGAAGAAAATTAAAAGAAGAACACCATTAAAATCACATCAATATCTCAAAATTCATTAAAATAGAGTAGCAAACAATCACAAAATGCAAATGGATATTGCATTCTTAACTCGTGCATCAACTCGATAATAAATGAAAATTCAAATGTCAGAGATTGAAGTATCAAACTTATAATGTGAAAGAATATAAGAATGTACCATGTCATTGGAAACGGTATGAACAATCACCCAAATTCAAAATTTAAGTAGAAAATATCCTCTTAAAAAAAACTTAAGCAATCAATGAATTCAAAAGAAAGCGCTTATCGAGAAAGAGAAAGGAAGGACTTTCAGGTTTGAGGACCTGTTGGTCAAAGGAAAGGGGAGGTCCTAATTCCGGGACGGAGCCGTATGACGCGAGAGTCTCACGTACAATTCCTTTGAGAAGGGTGTGATACCACCACCTATCAGGCCGACGAGCGGTCCACGGAGCTGCACCCCTACTCCTATGTCAGTGACTGATTGTTACGCCATATTATATCATTGTACATCTGAATAGACAAACCCCCCATCACATTCACTGACATACAATATTTGCAATTACAATAATCTCTCAATGTCAGAAAAATGAATATAACCCCCCAACTTTGCTCTCCATTATATATATTAATTAGACCAATTGACTGACTTAATTGATTTAAACTGAGTTGATTCATTGTAACGGATAAAGGAGTCAATAGCCCATCAATTACTCTTGTCGGTGGTGGATGGTTGTTCTAAGTAGTTTGTCTTTCGAAGAAGAGACACCATGACTAAGAGATGATAGATAGGATAAAACTAATAAACATCATTAAATACATTAAAGAATGCTAAATATAGAGAACAAAAAGTTATGCTTCTCTTGATGATCCAGAGAACTATCATGAAACAAAAATGGAGAACAGTTTTAAGGTTGAAGGCTAAAGTGGATTTAATTTTACTCCCTGCGTCCCAAAATAAATGTTTAAAAATATTCAAATTTATTTCATCACCAACCTATAGTCATTTTTTTGTTTTGGTCCTAAATGTATTTTTTTTTGTTTACCCCCTTAACCTACTATTTTTTTGTGATGTCGTCATTCCGTCAGTTGACCATCCATTTGACCGTTAAAATTTTATAAAATAGGTTGAGGTGGAAGTATTAAGGGTAAAGTGTACAAAATATAACTTCAAGGGGTCCATTGAGTTATCTCATTTTTATCTTATTTTTTCTCTCTCTAAGAAAACACACACACACATACACTCTCTCTCCCTACCTTCTTCTTCTTCCCCCAACTGCCACCCTCCTCCAATCGCCGCCCTCCTCCACCTCTTGAAATTTGGCAGCCTCCCACAATCACTGGCGCCACCATCCCACTACCATCACCACCAGCCCACCGCCACCATCTCTCTACCATCACTGACAACAACACCAAAAAACCAAACCAAACAAATACAAAATCAGATCCAACAAAGAAACAGATCTGGAAAAAAAATCGGGCAGCCTTCCACACCCATACGACTCTGGAAATTTGATTTTTTTCTTTGATTCGTTCCTGGACTTAATCAGGTTAGGGTTCTTACAATTGTTACATTCGCATTACTCGTAATTGAATTTCTTAATTAAGTTAGTTGATTCAATGAAAATGATCATTTGCATTGATCTGTGATGTTTGATTTGATCCAGTTAGTTTTGATAGGTATGCTAATTTACTAAATGAGTGCGTAATACTTGCATTTCTAGGTTGATTAGTTTGATCCAGTTCTAGCAATTTTTGTGTTGTCGCAAGTAATTTAAGTTTATTGATTTATTATTTAATTTGATTGAAATTAAGAACCCTCTGCCCATTGTGTGTGTATTACCAAATGGGGAGGAGAGCTAGTAACTGTCTTGTGTGTGATGAGTAAGAAGATTTTTTTTCAAGATTCAATCTCAGTCGTTCGATTAATTTTTCAACTTTCAATATTGTATAATAGATATAACATCAATCCGGACATTGCATCTCATTTTGCCTAACCACTAATCATCAACAAGGTACCAAACTCCTTCACGCCTAAAAAAAAAAAAAAAAAAACGATTTATGTGGTTCTAACAAGTTCAAATGCCATCATTTCATAACCTTGAAGCACCTGAAAGACCAAACAAGTTCAAAGCAAAGCAAAAGTTTAGAAAATAAAATAATCAAATTAACAAAAAGTCAAAGTGGAACATTTACTTTTGGAAAGGAGTAAGTACGAAGTAAAACGAAAGATATTCCATGGAAATAATCACACATACATATGCTGCATAATTGGCGAGCCCAACCTTAAATAGTTCACAAGCACAAGCAGCGGCAAGAATCATATCCCCAGCAATGCTTGCAGACACACGATCTGAGCAACAATATCATTGTTGGTAAAACGCACAACAATGATTGTCCAACATTGCTACCACACATCTATGAGGAGTTAGTAAAAATAACAACCTTCATGAGGCAAATGCACAACACTAGGGGAAAGTGAATCAGTGGAAGATCTACCCTCGGGCGTTGGATATGCTATGGTGTATGTTCGCCGGAGATGGATCTGCAGCCTAGGGTTTTGTTTCAGCCTAGGATTTCAGATTTGGCTTAGATCTAGGTAGAAAGAAGATGCCGGAGTTGAGAGATATGGCAGCGCAAGTGAGAGAGAACAGGTAGAGGGGAGAGAGGCGGCCGTTGCCGATCATCGGAGGCGATTCGAGATGAGAGAGAGAGAGAGAATAGTAAGTTTTTGTGTGTGTGTCTATGTGATTTAGAGATAGGAGGAAGAGAAAAAATGCGAAGAGAGAGGAGGGAGGTGAGGGCGTATGGGGAATATGATTCGGAAATTTTTTTTTTTTTTGGATAAAGGAAATGGCGTTTCATAAACAAGTTAAAGTTACTCCCTCCGTCCTAGGTAAATGCGCACTTTTTGGGGCGGCGCAAGAATTAAGGTAAAAGTGAAAAAGGTGATGTGTTGTGAGTGTAGATGGTTGGGTAGGAGAGAAAAAGTGGAGTAAGTGGGTAATGGTTGTGAGTAGAGAGAAGTGGGTCCAATTTCCATTTTAGGAAAATGTAAATTATTGTGGAACGTCCAAAAGGAATCTTTTTGCAGATTATCGTGAGACGAAGGGAGTAAGTCTGAATAAGGAATTTTTTTTCAAATAATTCTATTAACAAATCTAAATCCCAAAATAATTCATATTTGAAATTATTTGTCAAAATAATCAACTTTTTGGAACTCGCTATACGGTGTAGCGAGTTTATAATTTTTCTGGTTAAAATTGCTACACGATCAAATTTGCTCAATTTTATTTTAATATTTATCCTATTAAAAAAAACTAAAATTCGAACTCGCTACATACACAGTGTAGCGAGTTCAAATTGACAAAAAACCTTCTCATCCTACAAAGGTCCTAAGTCAAAGTAATAAGTCCGTCTCACTTGAAATTACAAAATAATAATACAAAAATTATGTATTAATAAAGAAAACTAAATAAAAATATAATTTTTTTCATTTCAAATAAATACTTTAAAAATTATACTTCTATAAAAAAAATTATAATCCACATTTCAAAAATAAATATTACTTTCGATTCAAAATGAATAACCGAAAAATAATACTACATTTTTGTCCAAAAAAATTGAACATTACTTTCTTCATCCCAATGAATATTTTTTAAAAAATACTGCTTTATTTGCCTCAAAAATTAATGTTTGTAATGTTAGTGCCTTCGTTTCAATATATGACATTAATTTTTTAAACAAATGAAGTAATATTTTATAAAATATTCATTGGGACGAAGATAGTAATTTATTTTTTTAGACGATGTAGTATTCTTTTGTAAAAATTAATGTTTATAATGTTAGTGTCTTCGTATCAGAAAATGAATATTAATTTTTGAGACAAGTAAAGTAGTATTCTTCTAATAAATGTTCATTGAGACAAATGAAGAAATTTTTTTTTTTTGATATAGAAAGTAGTATTAATTTTGGGACGAAAGCAATATTCATTTTTGAATTGAAGGAATTTTTTTTCTTAAAAAGTAGAATTTTTTTCTATGTCCAAAAAAATTAACATTGCTTCCTTCGTCTCAATGAACATTTAAAAAAAGAATACTACTTTATTCGTCTAAAAAATTAATGTCATCTTAATGTCATATTTTGAGATGAATGCACTAACATTACAAACATTAATTTTAGAGGCGAATGAAGTAGTATTAATTTTTAAAATATTCATTGGGACGAAGGAAGTAATGCTCATTTTTTTGGATAAAAAATGTAGTATTATTTTTTTGCTATTCATTTTGAGTCGAAAGTAATATTTATTTTTGAAATAAAGAATATAATTTTTTTATAGAAGTATATTTTTTTAAGTATTTATTTGAAATGGAAAAAGTTATATTTCTATTTAGTTTTATTTAATAATACATAATTTTTGTATTATTATTTTGTAATTTAAAGTGAGGCGGAGAAGTACAAACTTATTACTTTGACTTTGGACCTTTGTAGGAGGAGAGGTTTTTGTCAATTTTGAACTCGCTACATTGTGTAGCGAGTTCAAATTTTAGCATTTTTTAATAGCATAAATTAAAATAAAATTGAGTAAATTTAAATTTGCTACATCGTGTAGCGATTTTAACTTGAAAAATTATAAACTCGCTACACCGTGTAGCGAGTTTCAAAAAGTTGGTCATTTTGGCACATAGTTTCAAATGTGAGTTATTGTAGCGAGTTTCAAGAAGTTGGTCATTTTGACAATTAGTTTCAAATGTGGATTATTTTGTGATTTAGATTTTTAAAATGGTATTATTTGAGAGAAAAATCCTGAATGAACAAGGGAGGCAAAAATTTTGTTTCGAACAAAGTATCTAGGGTTACAAGGCCTTATTCAATTATTATTATTTATTACTCATTTTTTACCTTTATTTCGTTTAATTTTGAGTTGATCTTCTAAAAAATATTCTTTTCTAATTTTAAGGAAAAATCATTTTTACACTGCTACTTAATAATATATGCACTAACATAGAGTTGCCCAACTGGTCCTGAATCGCCGGTTCAGACCGGAATCGGACCGGCCCAAAACCGGAGGGAGACCAAACCGCCTGAACCGTGAACCACCCCTGAACCGAACCGACGGTTTTCCGGTCCGGTTACAGTTCATACTTTCCAAAATCGGTGAACCGCCGGTTCATGAACCGTGAACCGGAATCGGCGGTTCATGAACCGGAACCGGCAACCTAACGGCTAGTTAATCTGGGCCGTTGATTTGGCTGATCCGACGGCGCCTGTTCTCTTCCCGTTAGCTAACGGTCATTTTGACTGTTTAGTGACCAAAATGTAAAAAAAATAAAAAAATTGACCATTTAGGGACCAAAATGTAAAAAAAAAAACGTTTTTTTTCTTTTTCTCTCCATTTTCCAACCTATAAATATTATCCCCCTCCCTTCATTTTTTTCACACCATTCTCTATTCATTCTCTCAATCTCTCTCTCAATCTCTCAATCTCTCTCTCAATCTCTATATTATCTCAAACTTTCAAAGTCTCAAAGTCTCCATAATTCCATTTTTCACCAAAAAAAATGTCTTCATCTCGTGGCGGCGATGGCGATAAGGAAAAGAATAAGGCAACTACGCATCCAATTTCCCCCCACCCCCGATGATTCCATTTGGGATAATATTAATATACAACCACATGAAACGCTTGATTTGAGCGATGACGAAGTTGATGCAACATTTTCAATGGGTGGCCATGGTCTTACCGAAGAGAGTAACACTCAAACCACTCAAACCCAAAGTGAAGCGCGAGGGGGTGGTCAAATCAGAGGTCGAGGTCGAGGAGGTCGAACCACGGGGAGGTCCGACATCATGACCGTGCCCTTTTCAAAAGTGCCAATTGAAGGTACCAACAAATACACTGTTTTTTGCAACCATTGCCCTAAAAAATTTGCCTTTATCCATGGAGGTGGTTATGGGTCATTTAAAAGACACTTAACGTCAAAGCACCTCGACCAAGTTGGAGATGCCCAAGATCAAACACAACTACAAGGATTTACGGGATCCTCACAAGGTACGTCTTCGCAATTATTTAAATTTGATAATGCAACGTATAGAAGAGAAATGGCAAAATATATTGTTGCTAAAGGATTACCCTTTAATTTTACTAATGATAGATTATGGTCAAATATGGCACAACTTTGTTTAAATCCCGCGGCTAAAGAAATTAATAAAAATACAAGTACTCGTGATATTAAAGACCAATATTTACAAGGAAAATTAACTTTAATTAATACGTTTAAAGATTTATCCCAAAAATTGTCAATATGTGCCGATATATGGAGTGACCATTGGCAAACTCATAGCTATATAGGAATTACATGTCATTTGGATTGATAGTAGTTGGAAATTACAAAAACGATTACTTGCATATAAATCTTTTGATACTGTTCACAACGCTCTAAATATTTGTAACAAAATTGCCAGAGTTTTACAAGAATATGGATTAGTTCACAAAAAATTTTCAATTGGATTTGATAATGCTGCTAATAATACTGCTAGTTTACTGTAACGACCCCGAATTTCCATAATTTAAATAATCCATAAACATGAATAATAAAATATCCCAAAACGGATCTACAAGGTAACTTAATTCAAACCATTACATAAGTGCGGAAAAATCAGATGTAACGGCTAAGTACAATTACTAGTACTACTAAAGTTCTGAAATCCGGAATCATTAAATAATTAATTTATTCTATTCAACTGCTCCGTCTCTTCTTGATGACGGTTCTCCTCCTTTCTATTCCGATCCTGGGGGAAAAAGAAAATGAAGGAATGAGCGAACAATGCCCAGTAAGTTCATACGTGGTCTCATCGGTACAATGAAGAGACGACTAGAATGAACGAATCCAAAAATTATATTCAAGGATAGGTTATAGACAACCATATATGTGTATATTTCATAACAAAGAAAGTGTGGCAACTACAATTTTGTTATACTTTCAGCCTTCCGTCAATTTCATGGGTTATACCCTACATTGAGTATTCCCAACAACGAACACCTACATTGATGTCGTGTTTTCATAATACATGCTTTTCATTAAGCATAAATTTCATGGGTTATACCCTACATTGAGTATTCCCATATCGATCACCTACATTGATGTCGATTTTCCGTTACACTTACTTTTCATTAAGCATAGTATAACATAACTAGCATATAATATTGCATACTAGTCAATACATACAGTGCATTCATAGGTACAAGAACACACATAGCAATTTCAATACTTGCAGATATTCCATGAACAAGAACATATCTTAGAATAAAGAATTTCCAATGACGATACATTTCGTAAGAGCATTTTAAAAATTACTATCAGCCACAGATAGCATTCACGTTTTGAAAAGACTCGATGGAGTTTCCAAACGAAATTGATATACAAGAGTACTTAGGATCGTAATTCCTTACCTTAGCTTTGCTTCCTTGCTTAGCTACGCCCTTTACGCGAAATCTACAATCACGTAATAGCATATTTTAGGCACAAGTAACCTTTTATTACTTCTTATGCACCTATACTTCCTTTCCTTAGTTAACCTATGAGTTATTCTTAGACTCACCTTAATTGGTTAACTAACCTTCTATTTTTAGAAGCTTTCCTAATTTAGCAGTTTCTTAAACTTAGAAACTTTCTATTTCGAAATTCTAACACTTTGAAACCTAAGTCTTTTAGTATTCTTAAAGTGTTATTCTTCTTCTTTTCCTTTGATATAATCCCTTTAAAGTCTTTGGACTTTCCCTAAATTTCTAAAGGTTCCTTTAGGTTTTCTTAATTTCAACAAAGTCCTTTAACTTTCCAGATTTTACGAAATAGTCCCTCAACTTTTGAAAATTACAAAATAGTCCCTCAACTTTTGAAAAATCACAAAACAGTTCCTCAACTTTTGGAAAATTACAAAACAGTCCCTCAACTTTTGGGAAATTACAAAACAGTCCCTCAACTTTTGAAAAATTACTAAACAGTCCCTCAACTTTTCAGTAATTGCAAAACAGTCCTTCAGATTTTCAAAATCACAGAACAGTCCTTCAGAACTTTTGAACTTTTCAGTTCAGTCCTGAAGTTAACTGTCCAGTTAATAACTTAACTGGAAAATCCTTTCAGCTTTGAAAACTTTGCAGTTTGGTCCTTTTTCAGTTTAAAAACTAACTGTTTTCACACAAAACAAACCAAAAGCTTAACACTTAAAAAGGAACACCCCCAAAATCACTCTAGGCCAATTCGGCCGAGCTATGGGAGATTCAAAAACATGATTTTTGTTCCTCTTTTTATTTTCTAAACATTAAATACATCATTTAATTTATATACTCTTTTAATTAAAAATACCTTTAATCATATTAATGGAGATTGATTTAATTCTACAATAATATGAACTAGGGTTAGGGTTATATCATTATAACCTACAATTCCCCAATAATCAAATCCTTAATTTATTACGTAAACCCTAAGATTAAACCATTAGAAATCCAATAATGGCTAAACCTAGAATTAAATAGTTTTAAACTTTCGAAAAATCATAACTAATTCAATTTAAATCGGAATTGAATGAAACAAAAACTAGATTGTAGGTTATCATCTTACCTTGATTTTTGATGAAGGAACAATGGCCAAAAGAAGAACAAAAACGGCTGTCACTCCCCCTCCAAGCAACCGGCCGCCGCCCCCTCCTTCTAGGTTTAGGGTTTTTGAATTTTTTTTCTTTCTCTTTGTTAAATGAAAGATTATGAGAAAATAATAATGAGGTTTTATTTTTATATCCTAGGCTTTCACCTCCTTGGGCCCCTTTGACTTCCTAAGCCCAACTTAGCCCACTTTATTTAATTAATTAAATTGGTCCATTTAATTAACCCAAGTCCAATTCAATTAAGGAGTATTATTTTATTATTATTATTATTAAAATAATACTAAAAAAAATTTAAAATTTTTCGGGTCTTTACATTTACCATCACTCATTGAAATTTGTCAACCATCCATTGGGGGTAAAAATTTTCATGTTAGGTGCATATGTCATTTTTAAATTTGTGTGTGCAAGATGATTTATCAACTTTAAAGGAACATGTAGCCCCAATTAAGAATGTTCTTACTTATGTAATGAGAAATCATAGTGCAACAAAATTGTGGATTAGATTTTGTAAAATAAATAATATCCCACCTAAAAGATTTTTCCTAGATATTCCAAACCGATGGAATTTCACTAATAAAATGTTATCCGACTCTTATGATTTTCGTGAACTATTGTGTCAGTTTGTTCAACAAATAGAGTATTCAACTATAATATTGCCTCATCAATGGGATGTTTGTAATAATTTAAAGAAAATTTTGAAAGTTTTTAAAGAGCCTACCGTACAATTATCCGGTTCTTACTATCCCACTTCACCGTTAGTTTTAGAACACGCCGCTAAAATTAGTTATATATTTATGCATTTTAAAGATTGTCCAATTTTAGGTGAATGTATTAGTATGATGAGAACAAAATGGCTTAAATATTTTTTGAACATTCCCCCATTATTTTTAGTGGCTAAACTATTAGATCCTAGGATAAGAGAAGATGGTTTAGAACAAATACTTGATTATTATTATAAGAATCTATTTTCCACCGGCTTTGATTTGTTTTTAGATAGACATATCCCAAAGGCAAAAGACGTTGTAACTGAGACTAAAAATATTGTATATGCACTTTATAGAGAATATTATGATCTTTTTGGTAATATTGTTTATCCTAGTAGTGAAAATGTAGGTGGTAGTTCTCACGAAGATTGCGATCCCTTTAAATTTATAGATAATTTAATTAGTTCTAGAAGTCAAAAACGTCAACGAGGTGGCTCCACTTATGTTGAACTTGATGGCTATTTAACCATTTCTTTTGAGCCTATAGAAGAATTTGATATTGTAAAGTGGTGGGCACGAAGGGCAAACAACTATTCTATTCTATCAATGATAGCAAAGGAGATCCTAGCCGCTCCCGCCTCAACCGTCGCCGTAGAAGAAGTATTTAGTGTAAGAGGAAATGTCTTGTCCGATCGAAGGTCAAGGTTGTCTCCATATAATTTAGAATATCAAATGGTGCTCGGCGATTGGCATAGAGCCGAACTACGACTTCAAGATAAAAGAAGTAGTTCCGTGGAGGAGGAGGCCTTTGATGAAGATACATCGGGGAGCGAAGCCGAATGAACTACGCCGCTCTTTAGACTTTAGATTAGGTTAATTGTAATTTTATAGATTAGACTTTAGATTAGGTTTATTTTTATTTAATTGTAATAGTTAGGTTGAGGTAAAGGCTCCTAAATGTCCCCCCTTATTTATAAAAGGGTAAGGTTGGTTGTCCCCCTCTTTTGTAATTTTATTTTAATTAATAAAATTTAAGGGTACCGCCCCTTTTTCTTTTATATACTTTCGTTTATTTTAAAAAAAAATTAAGTTTTATTTCTTTCAAAATTCATAACTTTTTTATACAACTTTTTGTAAAAAATGTATGTAGCAAACAAAAGTCTAAAATAGCCTTATTTATCCAAAAAAAATTAAAAAAAAAAACATTAACTTTTTTATAAAACTTAACAGAAACTGTTAAAAATTTAATTGTTTTTTGAAAAAACTGTTAAAAATTTAACAGTTTAAAAGTTAGGGCTAGACTTGGGCGACCTCACAAATCATTCGGCCCTCTTGAGCGGCCGCCGTAAAAAAAAAAAATTGAAATTGACGGTTCAAAACCGAAACCGGTACGGCCGGTCCGAACCGGGAACCGAAACCGTGAATAACCGGGCCGATTTCGATTTATGGGGTGGCGGGCCGGTGAACCGCCGGTTCAGAACCGAAACCGCCGGTCTGAACCGGCTGGGCAACTCTACACTGACACTTTTCACATTGACACTTTTTTACACTAACACTATCACTTTTTTACCCTGCTCTAGCACTCTTTTATATTGACACTTAATAATACATGTAATGGCACTATTCACAATGGCATTTGTTTACACTAACACTGACACTTTTTTACACTGTCACTTAATAATACATGCATTGGCACTCTTTACACTGGCATTTTTTTACACTAACATTGATACTTTTTTACACTAACACCGGCACTTTTTACACTGCCACTTTATAATACATGCACTGAAACTCTTTACACTGGCACGTTGTTACACTAACACTGGCACTGTTTTACACTGACACTTTATAATACATGTACTGGCACTTTGTTACACTAACACTGATAATAGCGGGGAAAATAAAACACGTTTTTTCTAATTTTAAGAAAAATGTGGTTTTTTAAATATTTTTTCTTTAATTTTACAGCATATTACACTTATATATGTATTTTACCTTGAATCATGTATTTTGATGATGCCAAAATCGTCAAATCAGCCCAAATCCAAGCGATCGTTTGCTCCGGCGATTGCTTAACCTGAAAATAAGACCAAACACGTAAACTAAGCCGGGGCTTCACCGGCGAAGGCCCTCCGGCATGAGAATAAGTTCACGGTTTATGATGAGAGAAACTAAATTGACAGAGTTTCGGTATCTCAAAAATAACGTACCAAATAATGTGATATATGGCTTGTATTTATAGGGATGGATTGACAGAATCCATGTAGAACTGGGACTGTAAAGAGAAAAGGTATAATCCTAGGAGAATTATATCTGTTAGAGAGTCCTTATTTGATCTGAACTGTAGGAGGTGGTTATAATTCTGATAAGATTGTAATTGCTGAATCCTTGCTTGATTAGGATTGTTGTAACTGCTTGCCGGTAAGCCGAGGAGAGTAATTTCCTTATCTCGTCATGTGCAGGTAGGCCGAGATTCATGAATTTGTCTCCTCATCACATAAAACTCTGTCGACATGAAGGAATGCCGAGACGCACGATTTTGTCCCCTCGTCATATGACGATATGCCGAGGAGAATGATTTTGGTTCCTCGACATATGAAGATATGCCGAGGTGCGAACTTTTCTCTCCTCGTCATTCATGACCTCTCGGTCAATGATGAGCCGGGGAAAGAATAAGTAACATGGGGAGCCCGTTGGTAACGTCAAGGCCAAGGAAGGCACCTCGTCCTCTAGGGAGGCGATCTCGGCATACGAGGGAGGTCTTCCTCGGCCCTCATAGTTGGGGCATATTTACTTGCTTGTTGGGCCTAGGTCGGCCTTATTGATGACGAGGTACGAGGCTGAGGAAGCCCATTGTTGTCTCTCGTAACTCAGAGATGGATTATGTTTATAGCCCAATCCACTTGGGCCTGACCCGGACAAGCCCATGTTCGTATCTCGGTTTATACTGTTCAGTGGCCCTCGACTTTCTAGCTCGGCTTAGGATGAGGAGAAAGTCATCTCGTCCTCGGCTATGAGAATACGAACAGGTTGCCACGCGTCGGAGTCGCTTCAACTGTGTTCCTTTCCATTATCCGTCGGTTATTGACATGATGATGAGAGGTGGGCCCCCCAGGCCTGACATGCCTTGGAAGTTGTTACAGGCATTTAATTTTTGGGGCGCCATACCCGTTAACCCATTTTGCTTGACCTGGTTTGTTGATTATAAAAACCAAATCCCCTTTTCATTTCAACCTTTTAGCGTCTGTGTTTTGAGAGAATAAAAGCGAGAGACTTTAAACCCTCCGGCGAACTCTTGAACTTTCGAACCCAGTTACCGGCGATACTTGTTTTTCCGATGTATTTGACTTCGCCACTCGATTCCGACCACATTTTCTGCAATCAGGTATACGTTTCTTCCCTTTTACTGCTTTTTCGCACGTAGTTTTGCAATTTCTAGGGTTTTGGTAGGAATTTAGATTTCAAAAACCGCCATTGTTGAGCTTGTTGAAGCTTTTTTCCGGAAAGTTTGATTCTTGAATCTTCTTGAAGTTTTTGATTTTTCTGAATATTTGTTTGAACTCCCATTGATCCTTCATTCCCCTTTATAAAATGGCTCGTTCTTGGGACCATTCCCCTCGATTTCGTTATGGGTACCACAAAGGCAATCTAAGGGTTTATCAGAGAGAGAGAGAGGACCATGGTTGTTGGTGACCTTGGCGGAGATAGGAAAAATGTTGACGAAGTACGGGCGTATGAGATTATACATTCAATACCCAGACAATACGAGGATAGATAGGATTGACTCATCGTCCCTCAATATTGTCTTGTTTGAGGATAGAGCCGAGATCATTGAGCATATCAATTTATTCTACCCGTCTTCCGATCACATTGCCAGTGAGGGTCTGACTGGTAAGGCTCCCTCCTCGGCCTTACGGTGATGACGAGGAGGGGCTTCCCTCTTCCCCATCTCAATATCAGCCGTGGACGATGTAACTAACTGTGACTCCTCGGCATTTCGCAGATATGACGGGAAGAGGGGGTGAAGCCTCCTCATCTACCAAGATCATCGATGCCTTTGCTGAGGGTGAGCAAGTCGAGGGGAAAGGAAGCCGAGGACGTGGTGGCCGAGGTAGAGGAGGCCGAGGTCGGGTAGACCACCTAAGGCCGGGGATCCCATGCTGGAGCAGCTATATACGAGATACGGGGTGGACAGGAATGAGTTCCGTTTAACTTATATTGGACGTTCCACCTTTGAAAATGAGGCACAGGAGAAGAGCTTTTATTACAACGACAACCATGTCCACTTCTACTTCAAACAATTTCAACAGGGACTTCATCTCCCTTTGGACCCCTTCATCAACGAATTTCTGGGTGACGTGAAGGTTGTCCCGACCATGTTGGGAGCTAACGGGACTAAGGTCCTCGTCAGTTTCATAGTTTTGTGTCGTAGCTTAGGTTATGAGCCTACCCAAGCCGCCTTCCGTCACTTCTTCTCTATCAGATACATGAAGAGTACTCGTCTCCTTATCATACGGAGTAATTCAAAGAAGCCGAAGATTATCCTCCCAATGTCTAGCAAGGTAGGAGGCTGGGAGAACCATGTGATTAGGGTAGAGAGCCGACGAGGCTGGGAGTTCCCCTCCCCTGCTGACGTGCCATCTACTTCTAGTCAAGTGCAGAAGTTTGGGTGGACTAAAGACTTAATCAAGCGCCTCATCGAATTTTCTGAAGTCGAGTTCCTTGACTGGGCTGCCTTGGAGGCTGACGAACGCTATTATGTCCAAGCTGGACTGATGTCAGGATCGAAGGACGGCGTGGGTGGAGCCTCTCGTCGCCGTTAAAAGGGGAAGACGGTTTAACGACTGGAGGACCTATCCTGGTCTCGTATTTCATGATGAGTGTGCACGTTGCAAGCTCAACCCTAGGGATCAATGCCTTAGAGAAACAGACGTCGTATGCTGTAATTACTTTTTCCCTGCCTTTGGCACTTGTGTGTTTTTTATTGTTGGTTTAATTCACTTCTTAATATAACCATCTCTTCCTCGTATTTGCAGACTTATCCCCCAAGCAAGAAGCAGAGTTAGACATGGAACACTTGAGTGCTACCGATCTGATCAAGAAGAGAAGGCATCAGGCCAAGATCTCGGCCCTAACAGACAGGAAAGATGAGGCCACCCGCCGTAACCTTCTTTTGAGTGCCAAGGGGGATCAACCTCTCCCTATCAAGCTATGAGGGGAAGTGGTGGATGCCGAGGAAGGGGCCTCCGAAGGCCGAGATAACCCATCAACTGTCGAGGGGCATAGCCCCCATGTTGATGCTACTGAGTTGGAATCCGACATCCCGTCGGCCGAGGCAACTGATCTCGTCCAACGGCGTTCAGGTTCGAAGAGGCCCCAAGGTGTTGCTGCCGAGGAGCCCTCAGCCAAACGGGCTGCCGTTGAGTCTTCAAACCCTCAAGATCCTCCAGCCCTCACTGTCCATACTATCAAAAATTATGATGATGCTGAGGAGCTTGCACGGCGACTGGTAGCTAATGTTGAGCCCTTGAGGGACATCCCTTTACTTTCCATGGAGGGTACATATGTGAGGCTAGGTCGGGCTCCCGTGCAAAGGGCATTGGATCAGGCGGCTTACGAGAAACTTGTTCGTGATAGGCCGAGCAGGGAGAACTTGCTAGGCCGCAAGGGGCTGCTGATCTCCGAGGTAACTTATCGCGTAATTATGATCTATAAACCTTTTGCACTTGGTATATTTTCTAACGTTGATTTATCTTGCAGCTTGCTACAGTGGCGGCCTATGAGAACGTTCTGTCCAAGGCCGCGGATAAGCAATTGCACGAGGTTAAGGCCGCACAGAAGACGGGTGAGATTGAGAAGGCAGCTTTGCCTGAGCTGTTGAAGGTTAAGGATGCTGAGCTTGAGGCTTCCCAGGCCAAGGTTGAGGCCGAGGTAAAAAGAGCCGAGGAGGCCAGCGTGAAAGCCGAGGAGGCCCTTCGGCAAAAGAATTCTGAATTGGCCGAGCTGGAGAAGCTCAAGGCCGAGGTCCAGGTGAGGGCCGAGGAGGCTGAGGCTAGATGCCGAGGTCTGGAAGCCACCCTTCCTTCGAGGGAAGAGGAGGCCGTTGCCCGTTTCAAGGCAAGACAGGACTTCAAAGATGCAGTGGATGAAAAGACGGCCACGATGTTTGAGGATGGCTACCTACATCTGGCTCGTCGTCTTTTGGCTGATTCCTCCATTGGTCTGGATGTGAATACTATTACTTGGCTGATCAGCCAGGACCAGTTTGACGAGGAGGCTAGGGCCTTCCATCATCTTGTCCCTTTCTCCGAGTACAACTTGGGCATCATGGCCAGGGAGGATGCTCGTGCTGGTAAGGAGGCTTGGGTCCCCCCGTCCGTCGATCCTGGCAATCTCAAGGCCTTGGTTGAAAGGGGGTTAACTTGGGTTAACTTTGGTTATCCCTGTTAAGTCTGGGATCAAACTGCAGAGTCTGAGATTTTTAAAGGGCAAAAGGGTAATTTTTACCCCTCAATCATGTCCGTGCGGACAGGAGTGTCATTTAGACTGGTTTTGAAAAGGTCGCCGCCCTTCTTCTTCTCCCTTCACAGTCTGTTCGCAATTACGAGAGAAAGAGAGAGAATTTTCGCCATTGTTGGCCTAGAAGCTTCAAAATTCTTCCGTTTTCTTTGATTTTTCGAGCAATGGAACACGGGGAAGCTGCTATTCAAGGTCAAGCGCGTGGTCCGATTGCGGAGAGGAGGTTAGAGCTCGTTAGGATGAGGAGGCATTATTCGCTCTCACAATCGATTGCGAAGGAACCCTACCCAGTTATGTGGCAGCAATGGTCCACTGATCCGGATCTTCGCACGGTATTTCTCGAATCCATTCTTTGTTCTTGAAATTGATTTTATTCGAAATTGATTTTTTCCTTTTCTTTTTTTTTTTCGGAAAATTCGAAAATCATGTCTCTTAGGCTTTGAATTTTGATTTTGATGCTTTGCATGTTGTATTGAGTATATGGGTAATATGAATATGCATTTTGTTTGAAAAAGAATGGGCAATTTGCCTTTTTTTTTTTTTTTTTTTTTTGAAATATGAGATGACGAAAATTTTCCCGAATCCGGGACGGACCCCTTTTTTTTTTTGTTGCATGTAGGATTTTTGCAAGGAGATGATGTTTTCATGGATGAGGTGAATGCAAGGAATTATGCATGCATGCTTTTTGTGATTTTATGTGAAAAATGGGACGGAGTTTTATTTCTGTTGACTCCTTATGAATGCGAAAAATTGTTTATGTGTGCATTTTGTGATTTTATGTGAAAAATGGGACGGAGTTTTTGCTTCTGTTGACTCCCTGTCATTGACATGTCCCTTTGTGCATGAATGAATGATGAATGGTGATTGTTGGATGTATTTTCTTTTGTGTGAGAAAAATGGGGTTGAGTCCATTGTATGCTGTTATGCTGCCGAATTTTCTTCAAAATTTTGTGCTTGTGTATGCAAATGCAACGGTTTATTGACATCTTCTTCTTTTTTTTTTGCAGGGTGGTGATAAGTTTGTGCGGGATCAGCTGAATAAGCTGAAGACCCGGGGATCAGTTGAGGCCGTGATTAGTCTGTGGGACCAGCTTTCGGTCTTGGGTAGGGGGGAGATGATGAGTCCGAGGCAGATTATCATTGAGACGAGATTGTAAGAGTTCGTGGAGTGCTTGAGAGGGCTAGTGAAGTTGCCGAAGAGCAATGGCTTGACTTTAGCTTTGGTGGAGCATTGGTGGGACGTGACCCACACCTTTCACTTCTTTTGGGGCGAAGCTACGGTTACGCCTTCTGACTATGCTGCGATCACGGGTTTGTCCTTTAAGGGACGTAGCATTGAGTGGAGAGATGGCTATAGTGACAGGGAGTTGCAGGACCTTTTAGGTTTTGTCCCCATTCCCAAGAAGGGGATGGGGATGGAGTATGCGGTGGTTCAGGGAAAGATTGTGGAGAGCATGGCGTGGTATGATGCTGGTGATGAGAGGATTTCTGCTGAGCAGATTGCTAGGTCTTTTCTGTGGTTCGCTTTTTCGAGTACGTTGTTTGGACATGCCGAGGGGACGGGTGTTTTTGCTT
Source organism: Adenophora triphylla var. japonica (assembly GCA_022495995.1). NCBI lineage: Eukaryota > Viridiplantae > Streptophyta > Magnoliopsida > Asterales > Campanulaceae > Adenophora > Adenophora triphylla. The sequence goes on along the minus strand of JAFEMH010002987.1, from coordinate 180,282 downwards.
TGCTGAGTATGCTGGCGGATGTGGAGAGAGCTGGAGAGGTGGCCTGGGGGGAGGCCGGGCTAGCAGAGCTATACTTTGCTCTAGACAAGTACAGCCAGAAGGCTGTGAGTTCCCTTTCATGTTTTGAGTTTCCGTTGGAGGTACAAGCTTTTGCCTTTTCTTTTCCTTCTGTGTGCACGTACTGTTCCCTTTTCCAAACTTAGCTAATGAAATCTTTTCCTTTCGCATGTGTGGGCTCTGGAGTTCTTTGACGTTAGGATGTGGCGGCAGCCGGCGGAGCATATTGGGGCCTATCCAGGTATGCTTTCCTGGGTTAGGCAGGCTCGGGAGAAGAGGAGTGCTCGGGGGCGCACGACCCTCAAGTACAAGGAGTGTCGGCCCCTTATGAGAGCAGAGAAAGATGAGAGGATGAGGTTCTATTCCTGGGGTCGTTTTGGTGTGGAGCAGCTGAAGGGCCCACAGAGATGGACTGTGGAAAGGAGGATCTTGAGGGGTTTGTCCTGCGATGTCTATTACTTGGGGGAGAGGGTGATGCGCCAGCATGGCGACGGCACGCCTTTGATGGCACCTATGGAGCCTCCGCTGACATGATGAGTCCGACCGAGGGTTCGAAGACTTGGGCTTTATACCGGGGCGGCCAGCACTTTTCAGGGTTTGTGACGGATGACCCGTATTCGACGTTTGTGCTGGAGAGGTTGAGGACGCCCCAGGTGCTTGAGAGGGAGGGGATCCCGGTCGTACGGTACCCTAGGTCAGACTTTTCATATGTCCAGGATGGGGTGAGATAGAGAGTGCAGATCCCTATCCCCGAGAGGGTCCCCCGAGCATTCCGGCCTCGTCCGGATATGAGGGTGTGTTTCTTTACTTCTTTTTGTCTCTTTTTCTCTTCTCTCTTTTTAGCTTCAACCACTTCTAAAGCCTTTGTTTCTGTGCAGTTCCCGGCCACGGTTGTCAAGAAGCTGGTGCGGCAGGTGATCGGGGCCAAGAGGTTCATCAAGCGGATGGTCACTTGTGGGGCCGCTCGGGGCAGGGAGAGACGAGCACAGCCGGCGCCGATAGAGCGAGAGCCCTCCCCTACTCATTCTGAGTATTCCGCGGACACTCCCCCTTCTCCTTTCATAGATCCTAGCATGGAGCTGTCTCCAGATCATGTCATTCTCGGGGATTTACGTGGACAGGGGCACGTCTGGCACCAGGGCGGATCATCTTCACAGGCCCAGGGATCCGACGCGTTTACGTTCGGGTACAATTTCTTCGCGGATCTCGGCCTGCCTTATCATGGCGTTCCTACTGGTCCAGACGAGCCTCTTTCAGGAGACGAGGATGACGGCCCCGAGCCCGGGATGTTCATGGCCACAAAGGATGTAGGCACGAGTCGTATGAGGGGCCGAGGGAAGGCGATAGCTTCCAATGATTCCGATGAGTGATTTTGGTTGTTTCAGACAGATACTATTTATTTTTCCTTTTTTTTGAGATGTAATAATCTAGGATTACTTACTTTCTTTTCTTTTCTTTTATTTATTATGCATGTGGATGTTGCATGAGCCCTGGTTTTTTGGCAAGGGTGTGGATGTTTGGTATATGAACTGTTTTGGACAGGTTTTGTGCAGGTTTCGAGCGGCTGGGATGAAATATTCCTCCGCGGTGCAGCAGTAAAAACAGCTGCACCGCATTCGGGGAAGGTGATCTCTTCTCGGGTAATCCTGACAAGGATTGTCACTTTGCCTCGGGGCGGATTTGATCTAACCATAGTTACTTTCTCATCGGGGAGGATAGGAGTCAGTCTCCCTTTCTCTAGCAGATTTTCAACTATCTGCTTGGACCGGACGTTTGAGAATCCTTTCCCCAAAGCGTGGTAAGCTGTGTTGAACTCGACGACATCTACGTACTCAGCCCCAGGAAAATTCATGGCCTTCATGTCCTCGGTTTCATAATCGTCTTCCGAAGTTTCTTCGATCTTATGACTGTCAGCCTCCATTTCATCATACATCTTCTTTCTTTCACTCTTGCAAACGGGGCAACCACAAGTGAAGGACAAACAATGTTCCTGTCCACAGTTTGACATAACAGCTCGGTAGATCTGGGTCCAAATGAGGAGTACCCGGGGTCCAGTGTCGGGTACAGGAGCAATTAAGGAGGCGTCATGTGGGTCCATGGGTATGAAGGCAACTGGGGAGACATTTAGATTGATAACCCTCTTCAGTGTTTCTAAGCACTCGGTGTGTTCGAGCGGCTTGGCAGTGACCCTTACAGTTGTGATGCCGTCTGTTCTAGGGAAGGAAGAAAAAGAACCGATGACGTTTACGAATTCATCGTCTTCCGGCTGCTGAAAACCTCCCTTTTCGACCAGTGCTTCAATGAACCTTCTCCATTTGCCTGCTAGGTTCTTATAGGGGACATTGTGCTCTAGGATTTCGGATATATATGGTTCTTCAAGTGGGCTTTGCTGTTCCCCATCCTCTGGAGTATCCGGGCATTGACCACAAGTACATCTTACAAGTAAAACTTCGTGGGGGCCCGTCCCCATTGGCATCTGATCCGCATTTTCTGGCGGCCCTTCATCGTCACTTGCGGACAACCAACCATTGTGCCCGGCATTCGATATGTCATTTCCGGCATGACCGTTCCAAGCCGACTCTGGATCTTGGGCCTCGGTTGACTCTTCGCTTTCGTCGTCATCACTGTCATCAGAATCATCATCCCATACTACTGGGATTTCGGCTATGAGAGAACGCCGATCAAATCTATTAGGTGAGGATGGGTGCGTGCAACCGCAGAAGTTGTCATATGCCCCCATTGCTGGAAGTGGCAATTGCGACTCAGCTTCTCCTCCCAGAAACTGAGGGGGAAGAGTGAGAGGGGGCGGCACATATTTGACCCAAGGTAGGATATGGAAACCATCCTCTTCTTCTAAATTTTCATCTTCGCTGTCCTTGGGATCGTATTCGGCTTCTCCTAGGACCAACTTGCAGAAGTGTATTAACTCCAGGTGCTCTTCGGCCTCTTTGCTGATAAGGCCCAGCACAGGCGCCCGCCTGAAGCTTTCTTGTCCAATTCTCCTTGACTGCTCCAGCCACCTTGTGTAAATGATTTTATCATGATTTGATCTGAATAGCCCCAGCTCTTCATTATCAGCTATCCCTTCCTCCGAGAAGTGGCGGGCTTCATATTCTTGCAAGAAACGGGTAACATGGGACCAGGGAGAATTGGTATGTTCATCATTCTTGAGGCTGAAAGGGATTCCGAATTCAGGGTCCTCGAAATGATTGGTCATAGGTATTTTGTCAGTTTCCTCATCTTCCTGAGCATGTGAAGGCTCTCCGGCTTCAATCATGTTTACTTGGTTCTGATTTCTTAGGAAGGGATTTTTGACTGTATTAGGCCCCTCAGGGCCTTCCAACTTCCCTTGCTCTATCAATCCCTGGATTGCCTTTTTCAGAGTAAAGCAGTTATATGTCAGATGTCCGTGGGCTTGATGAAAAGCGCAAAACTTAGAAGTATCCACGGGAGCATTCGGATTTCTGGGTTGGAAATTTTCTAAAGGCCGCATCAAGCCTTCTTTCACCAATCCTCTAAAGATGTCGTTCAGAGGCATTCCGAAGCTTTCGAGGTTTATGACCCGAGGTTTGGGCTCAGCTGGTTTCCTGGGAGCAAAAGGAGTTGCATTATTATATTCCTGCCCTGCGTAGTTGATCACCTCTTTACCTTTAGCAGGAGCGGGAACCGTGTTGGAGGGAGGAGCTATGTAACTGTAAGCAGGTGCAGCAGCCGGCTGTTGATTGTAAGCCTTTTCAAACTTAGCCGCATAGTTAACCATAGCACGTAAGTCTGAGTAGGGGAAGTGGCTGAGGGAGGTTCTCAAATGTAATTTCAGGCACGACTGGAAGATGTCCAACTGTTCCTCTTCAGAAGGAGGAATGGCCATCTCACTAAGTTTCAGATTCCACCGCTTGTAAAAATCCCCGACATTCTCATCGGGACGCTGCACGGTTGTCTGCAAGTCAACTCTATTTGTTTCCCATTCCAAATTAGCTTTGTACTTCTCTGTAAAGGCACTGGTGATCTGATCCCATGTAGCCCTGGCCTCGGGTTTTAAGCGGAAGAACCATTTTAGAGCACTAGATTTCAAAGAGAGGTCAAATAGTCACCAACCGCCGATTGGTGCACCCTTTGGCCTTCATTGCCAAGGTATACGTGTCCAAATGAGTTTTCGGGCATGCGCCCCATCAAACAGTCCAGATTAGGCATTACAAACTTGTGGGGCAGGGGAACAATGGAGTCCGGGTCCGTAGCCTAAGGCGGAGCGATTTCTTAGCGAGTCAATTCGGCAATCTGCGCTTTCATTTTCTTGTGTTGCTCCATGAACTGTGCCAGGTTAGGGTCTTGTGGTGGAGCCATGGCGTTCGACCATGATCGAGCTAGAGAGAGGAGTTACCACCGCGGCAGATCGGTGGAGGGAACGGCCGATCCGGGACATAGGTAAAACCCGTCCTTTGCCCGAATTACCCCGGGGAGCGTGAGTAGGAGCCTCGGAAATAGGGATAGAACCTTGCGGCTTGATGTTGACTTTCAACCCGCAAAGTGGGCGGAGGCAGCCCGATGTAGCCGGGTAGCTTTGGTTTTCCAAAGGTTGAGATTCATAAAGGTGCAGGCACAGGTGCCGCGGGTGTCCCTGGTTGTTGAACTGTATACCAGGCTGTGGCGAGGGTGCATAACCGAGAGGGTATTGTGGTCCGGGGGATTCTGATGAAACTAGATTAGGGGCTTGGTATTGATCCCTGAGTGAGAAATGGGTTTGTGGAAGCTGTGTTAGGAGCAGCTGAACTAGCATCATTCTGAGGAGGGGCTCCTGACGGTTGTCCCGAACCAAACTGTGGTGGCATCCCAAACTGTTGTTGCGGCACTCTAAACTGCTGTTGTGAAGGTCCGGCTTGGTCGTTTCCGAAGTGAGACGGGATCCCGATTTGCTGTGGCATTCCAAGGTACCCCCAACCATGAGAAGACATTCCGTGCTGGTTTTGCCCCCACTGAGGGACTGCGAACTGATTGGTCACATCAGGCCGCATGGGTGCAGTAGTCTGTAGCTGGGGAGCTGGCTGACCCAAAGACTGAGGAGCATGGGTTCTGGTAGTAGTACCATAGGAGGTTGGTGGTGGCATCCTGGAGTAGTCAGGGAGACTGAGAGTGGGATTGGGGTCCTCCTCTTCTTCCACGGTGAAGGTGCCATCGGGATTGAGACTGGCGGCCAAACCATGGCTCCTGATAGCTTCCATAAGGCTATTAATCTGTGCTTCATGTCGCAATCTCATCCGTTTCGCTAACCGATTCCACCGTCGTTTCGTTTGGCGAGTCCCGGAGGCGGAGTGATGTTGTCCCCATTGTTACGGCTGCCGATGCGTACATTCTCAAACCCGGAGTCGAAACAAAGGTGAAGCTGACGGCGCGCTTGACTCTTCCCAACTGATCAAACGGTGGCCCAGCGCCCGAAACCAAGCTTTATGGGGAGCTGCGGGGGAAAGAGACGAGGGTTTAGATATTTGGGAGTGAAGGAGGGTAGGTGTTTGGGCTTAGGGCTCATGCAACATGCAGTTATTTGTTCCGGTTTACTTAAAACGTATTTTATTAAACCTAAGCGGTTGGAAAAGATTGCTCTTCTTTTTCGCAAACTACTCTGATTCCTGGATCAGTGGGCCCCATCACTACGCCTGCGGACCCTCAACATGTAACCCCGAACAAGGGTTCCGTAGGGCAAGCAGGTCCCACCGACCGAAAAGAAAAACGATCCTAAAGTCTGGCGGGTAATCTAGTCTTAACGAGCATTCGATGTAAATTACGGACAAAGCTGACGTCAAAGGTCAAGATTGTGTCCTGAGGGCTCGACGAAAAGTTGGCATGGCTCGGACTGATAAATATCCATAACTGCTCTTGACCCGTCGTCAGTTAAGTCGTAATTAGACATGGAATAATCATTAATCCTTGATGACTCAGTGTCGTGCCGGGGGGTTGGTGCATAAGTTGTGCTGGTCGAAGTCAAAATCAAGGCGCCAGTCGAGATCTGGTCAAAGTCCGTGACGGAAAACCGGCAGGGCTTCGACTGATTAGGGTCCCCGAATGATATTGACTTGGCATGCCGACTAAGACTTGACCGGCAAGGTGTATACACAGACAGGGCACGACACGGACCAGACTAAAAACCAACCGGGTCTCGGACAAAGTGTGTCACGGATAAGTGCATGGTCGACACGAGGCTCCAAGGGATGTTTGGGTAGTCCCGTGCTCGCACCGAGAGGCGTAATAAGGCCAAACGGGCTGCTACTGGGATTTTCCCGGGTTAAGGACGTAGCTGCAGGCAGTGTAAGGCCAAGGCGCGTAGTGTGCGAAAGCGCCTATCTTCTTTTTCTGAGTAAAATAGAAATTTTCACATGTGTCTTAAAGAGTATGATGCATGCAAAAATTTTGAAAATGGTTTTTTTTTTTTTGAAAATTTTTTTTTGAATTTTATTTTTTTTGATTTTTTTTTTTTGAAATTTTTTTTTTTCGAAATTTTTTTTTTGAAAGCAAATGAACACATAAACACATAATTCAAACAGTTAGAGAAACGAGTCCAACAGTCAAGATATCGATTCTTCCGGGACGGTCAAAACAACACGAAATGTGCAAAACAAACACACACACAATACAAATGGTTTCAAATGCCGGGACGGAAGTTTGACCCACAAAAGCTTTTTTTTTTCTTTTGTTTTTTTTTAAAAACAGTGATACCGGTACGTGGCTTTGTTAGATCATAATTTATCCCAAGCCCCGGGTTAGGGAGCGGTACAGGAAACTTAATGGTTTCCACCTATATACCAAATACCATTTTTTTTATTATTTTTTTTAAAAAAAAGATAAAGCTTATTTTTTTTAACATCCCCAGCGGAGTCGCCACTGTGATAATGCCACGATTTTCATTTTTTGAAAAATCAAACGGAGTCGCCACGCCGTTTTTGTTTTAAGGGCCAAAACTTTGAAAAATGCCCAAAATTAGAGATTTGGGTTCGGAGGTCACGTTACACTCCGGGAAGAACGTTAGGGTTCACCCGGAATGCCTCGTAAAACGAGTCTTCCTAATTTAAAACCATTTATGTGTGTGTGTGTGTTTTACAAAAAGGAGTTTTCTGGAAATAAAAGTTTTGACTGTACTGGACTGAAATTTACCAAAATAATGTACTTCTGTGAGCGAAAAATGACTAAAAAACAAAATGTCTGTCCCCTTACATTCTTGTCCGCGCGGACCAGAGCGAGAGTCAATCCTATCCGCGCGGATGGGACAGCAATATTCTTTTTTTGCAGCTTTCCAGTCTGATTCTGTAAATTCCAGAATGTGAACTGGAGTTACAGAATCAGAACTGGAGTTCTTGCAACTGAAAGTGTTTAAAAAACATTTTTGGGATTTGCATCCATGCTTGTCCTCACTTTCCTTAGGCTTTGATTAGTGATCACTAAACATGATTAGTGGTGATCTACTATATCAAGCCATCCTTAGGGTACATTAGGACTTGAAAGCATTTCATTTGCTTGGGATGGGGAGATTTAACATGAAATAAAGATTAATGTATGAAAATTTATTTTAGGTTAAGGATGTATCAACTTTAGAGTGGATTTCTAAGGTAGTCATTAAGATGATCATCCTTGAAATCCTTGAACTCAATGTATCAACTTCACCCTTTTTGTAACCTATAAACCCTAATGATCTCCATCCATGGAAATGGTTCCAAGGTGAAGATCTTAGGCTTGGAAAAATGTTTTTAAAGAAGTAAAGACAATTTAGACCTTTTAACATGGTCATCCATGGAAATTTATTCCAAGGTGACTACATTTTAGGCCAAATAAAGACTAATATCACAAGAAGAAGGTGAAAATAAGAATATGGACCATTTAGTGTGATCATCCAAGGAGATGAACTCCAAGGTGACCACACTTTAGGTCAAGAGACCAAGTAACAACTAGTTAATGTAAGAAGAGGAGGACAACAAATTAAGAGAATGTAGATCCTTGTAGATAATCATCCATGGAGATGAACTCCATGGAGATCCTCTTGGATCTAGAACAAGGGATGAACAATGAGCAAGTTACATCTTTAGAGTATGAGATGTATGCATGGATGTGGGAGATTAAGGTAAGGAGAAGGAGGGTTTACCAATGGTTGTACCCTATCTTCCTTGGTTTTGTGTTTGAGGCTTGAATTTGTTCAAGATTTGTGTTTGAATTTGGTGTTTGAGTGTTTTTGTTTGGTATTTAGGCTGTTTTCTGGATATTTTTCGAATATAACAGTAGGGTTTGGATGGTTGGCCTTGTTAAACTGAGAGAGAATGATTTAATTTATAGGCAGATTTTAGGTTACAGACATGTCCGCGCGGATGAGAGTGAGCCTCATTCCTGTCCGCGCGGATGATAATGTAGGCGTGCTCGACTCGCAAAAAGCGCTGGGCCGCTTGCATTTAATGTAAAGTAAGTCAATTTCTTGGAAATGACTCCTCCAATCCGGTTTTTTGACCTATTTTTGATATTTCTTTAAGGCCCTTTTTATTTAAATTGCCTTAGGAAATGACCAAAATGCCCTTAACTGTCCATTTGTCGTGGAAGTCGTTAAATTGGGCTGAAGGAACATTGGCGGTTCAGATTGGGACACTTACAGTAGCCCCTCGGCGACGGCACTTTCGGAGGAAGTGGGGTCGTCGATAAAAGTGAGGTCCCAATCTGCCGGGAAGAAGAGGGTGACCATTTTGCTCTGACCGCTCGGAAAGGGAATGACCATTTTGGCCTGATGGCTGAACCTATGGTAGGCTTCCTTCGTATCCTTAAGAGGAATCAAGCCGGTCGTAGTTCGGGTCTTTCGGTGTTGACCCTGGAGTGACTGTTTTAGGATGTCAACCTGGTGAGCGAGTTCTACAGTCGGTTGCTGAAAGAAACTCTGCTGGGGATAGAAAATGACCATTTTGGTCTGATGGCTAGAGTTGTATATCCGCACCGCTGGGGAAAGGAATGACCATTTTGGTCTGATGGCTGAACCTATGGTAGGCTTCCTACGTATCCTTAAGAGGAATCAAGCCAGTCGTAGTTCGGGTCTTTCGATGTTGACCCTGGAGTGACTGTTTTAGGATGTCAACCTGGTAATGATGGCGTTTTAGGTGCCTCGAACCTTGGTGATGGCGTTTTAGGTGCCTCAGACCTGGGTGATGGCGTTTTAGGTGCCTCGAACCTGGGTGATGGCGTTTTAGGTGCCTCGGACCTTGAAGATGGCATTTTAGGTGTCTCAAACCTTGATGATGGCGTTTTAGGTGCCTCAAACCTTGAAGATGGCATTTTAGGTGCCTCTAACCTTGATGATGGCATTTTAGGTGCCTCAGGCCTTGAAGATGGCGTTTTAGGTGCCTCGGACCTTGATGATGGCATTTTAGGTGCCTCAGACCTTGATGATGGCATTTTAGGTGCCTCAAACCTTGATGATGGCGTTTTAGGTGCCTCGGACCTTGATGATAGCATTTTAGGTGCCTCGGACCTTGATGATGGCGTTTTAGGTGCCTCAAACCTTGAAGATGGCATTTTAGGTGCCTCGGACCTTGATGATGGCGTTTTAGGTGCCTCAAACCTTGATGATGGCATTTTAGGTGCCTCGGACCTTGATGATGGCGTTTTAGGTGCCTCGGACCTTGATGATGGCATTTTAGGTGCCTCAAACCTTGATGATGGCGTTTTAGGTGCCTCAAACCTTGATGATGGCATTTTAGGTGCCTCGGACCTTGATGATGGCGTTTTAGGTTCCTCAAACCTTGAAGATGGCGTTTTAGGTGCCTCGGACCTTGATGATGGCATTTTAGGTGCCTCAAACCTTGATGATGGCATTTTAGGTGCCTTAAACCATGATGATGGCATTTTAGGTGCCTTGGACCTTTGATGATGGCGTTTTAGGTGCCTCGGACCTTGATAATGGCGTTTTAGGTGCCTTGAACCTTGATTTGAAAGGATCGGTCTTACGTTTGCTGCCGGAAAAGGGGGTGACTGTATTGGTCGAGTGGTTGGACCTATGGTAGGCTACCTACGTATCCCAAATGGGGAATCAAGCCCATACGTAGTTCGAAAGGCTGCTAGGGGTGGAATCGAGAAAGAAACGGGATTTCGTTAACTTTCGTCGGAGAAATCGGACTTACGTTTTACTGCCGTGGATGATAATGAGGAAAGAAACGGGATTCCGTTAACTTTCGTTGGAGAAATCGGACTTACGTTTTACTGCCGTTGATGAAAATGAGGAAAGAAACGGGATTCCGTTAACTTTCGTTAGAGAAATCGGACTTACGTTTTACTGCCGTTGATGAGAATGAGGAAAGAAACGGGATTTCGTTAACTTTCGTTAGAGAAATCGGACTTACGTTTTACTGCCGGGGATGATCTTTTGAAAGGGGGTTAACTTGGGTTAACTTTGGTTATCCCTGTTAAGTCTGGGATCAAACTGCAGAGTCTGAGATTTTTAAAGGGCAAAGGGGTAATTTTTACCCCTCAATCCTGTCCGCGCGGACAGGAGTGTCATTTAGACTGGTTTTGAAAAAGCTGCTGCCCTTCTTCTTCTCCCTTCACAGTCTGTTCGCAATTACGAGAGAAAGAGAGAGAATTTTCGCCATTGTTGGCCTAGAAGCTTCAAAATTCTTCCGTTTTCTTTGATTTTTCGAGCAATGGAACACGGGGAAGCCGCTATTCAAGGTCAAGGGCGTGGTCCGATTGCGGAGAGGAGGTTAGAGCTCGTTAGGATGAGGAGGCATTATTCGCTCTCACAATCGATTGCGGAGGAACCCTACCCAGATATGTGGCAGCATTGGTCCACTGATCCGGATCTTCGCACGGTATTTCTCGAATCCATTCTTTGTTCTTGAAATTGATTTTATTCGAAATTGATTTTTTCCTTTTTTTTTTTTTTTTGAAAATTCGAAAATCATGTCTCTTAGGCTTTGAATTTTGATTTTGATGCTTTGCATGTTGTATTGAGTATATGGGTAATATGAATATGCATTTTGTTTGAAAAAGAATGGGCAATTTGCTATTTTTTTTTTTTGAAATATGAGACGACGAAAATTTTCCCGAATCCGGGACGGACCTTTTTTTTTGTTGCATGTAGGATTTTTGCAATGAGATGATGTTTTCATGGATGAGGTGAATGCAAGGAATTATGCATGCATGCTTTTTGTGATTTTATGTGAAAAATGGGACGGAGTTTTATTTCTGTTGACTCCTTATGAATGCGAAAAATTGTTTATGTGTGCATTTTGTGATTTTATGTGAAAAATGGGACGGAGATTTTGCTTCTGTTGACTCCCTGTCATTGACATGTCCCTTTGTGCATGAATGAATGATGAATGGTGATTGTTGGAAGTCTTTTCTTTTGTGTGAGAAAAATGGGGTTGAGTCCATTGTATGCTGTTATGCTGCCGAATTTTCTTCAAAATTTTGTGCTTGTGTATGCAAATGCAACTGTTTATTGACATCTTCTTCTTTTTTTTTTTGCAGGGTGGTGATAAGTTTGTGCGGGATCAGCTGAATAAGCTGAAGACCCGGGGATCAGTTGAGGCCGTGATTAGCCTGTGGGACCAGCTTCCGATCTTGGGTAGGGGGGCGATGATGAGTCCGAGGCAGATTATCATTGAGACGGGATTGTATGAGTTCGTGGAGTGCTTGAGAGGGCTAGTGAAGTTGCCGAAGAGCAAGGGCTTGACTTTAGCTTTGGTGGAGCATTGGTGGGACGTGACCCACACATTTCACTTCTTTTGGGGCGAAGCTAGGGTTACGCCTTCTGACTATGCTGCGATCACGGGTTTGTCCTTTAAGGGACGTAGCATTGAGTGGAGAGATGGCTATAGTGACAGGGAGTTGCAGGACCTTTTAGGTTTTGTCCCCATTCCCAAGAAGGGGATGGGGATGGAGTATGCGGTGGTTCAGGGAAAGATTGTGGAGAGCATGGCGCGGTATGATGCTGGTGATAAGAGGATTTCTGCTGAGCAGATTGCTAGGTCTTTTTTGTGGTTCGCTTTTTTGAGTACGTTGTTTGGACATGCCGAGGGGACGGCTGTTTTTGCATTGCTGAGGACGCTGGCGGATGTGGAGAGAGCTGGAGAGGTGGCCTGGGGGGAGGCCGGGCTAGCAGAGCTATACTTTGCTCTAGACAAGTACAGCCGGAAGGCTGTGAGTTCCCTTTCATGTTTTGAGTTTCCGTTGGAGGTACAAGCTTTTGCCTTTTCTTTTCCTTTTGTGTGCACGTACTGTTCCCTTTTCCAAACTTAGCTAATGAAATATTTTCCTTTCGCAGGTGTGGGCTCTGGAGTTCTTTGACGTTAGGATGTGGCGGCAGCCGGCGGAGCATATTGGGGCCTATCCAGCTATGCTTTCCTGGGTTAGACAGGCTCGGGAGAAGAGGAGTGCTCGGGGGCGCACTGTTAAACAATAGAGACCCTCCAGATCATGACCGAGATTCTCCAGATCATGATAGAAATCCTCCAGCTGTGGTTTCCTAGTTTCATCATATTTGTGTATATTTCGTTAATATTTGTTTCCTATTTAAATTACTTTCCTTAGTCTCCTTCCTTTGTACAACAAGCTAAGGAACCTCCATTGTATATATATATCTTTGCATATACATCAATAAAATAACTTCTTCCAAAATCTCTTTTCTATATGGTATCAGAGCAGGTTCTTAACACGTGCAGGCCAAACGGCCCACGATGTTACTCCGCGCCACCCGATTGATAAGTTCACGTTGTAAGCTTTGGGAAAGCCCGCTACACGTGAGGGGGCGTGTTAGAGATATTATCCCACATTGCGAATTGACAAACCTTGCATATAATATATAAAGATCCTGAATGCTCACCCATGCCCTAGTGCCTACACTGCTACAACCAATCCCCATCCTCCATCCTCGTGGCTTTTAGATAGTGGCGCCACCCATCACGCCACTAGTGATCTTGAAAACCTTGCTCTCCATTCTCCCTACGATGGCACCGAGGAGCTTCTCATTGGTGATGGCTCCGGCTTGCAAATTTCAAACATAGGTTCTACTTCTCTTCCTTCCTCTCATTCCACTTTCAATCTAAATAACGTTCTTCATGTCCCATCTCTCTCTCTCGAAATATAATCTCTATCTCCAAATTTTGTACAGACAATAGTTCTTCTATCACTTTCTCACCTAACTCTTATACTGTGAAGGATATTCGCACGGGGAACGTCCTTCTTCAAGGCCAACCTAGAGCCGGCATCTATGAATGGAATCCTTCTCAACCTGCTGTTCACTCCATCAACTTGTCTTCCACCACCAATTGGCATCATAAATTAGGACATCCTGCTCCCCCTATTTTGCGTTTTCTTAGTAATAAGTTTGGTCTAAACATTTCTAGTTCAGTTTCTTTTCATTGTAATGCTTGTGACTGTAATAAAAGTCACAAGCTTCCGTTTTCAAATAATACTATTCGTTCTGCTGGTCCATTGGATGTGATTTATAGTGACGTTTGGACTTCCCCTCTTCTCTCCTTTGATTCTTATAAATATTATATTATTTTTGTGGACCACTTCTCTAAATTTATTTGGTTCTATCCATTGAAAAATAAAAATGATGCCATAACTGTCTTCTCCCATTTCAAGCTCTTGGTTGAAAAATTCTTCAATAGAACAATCAAAACTATATTCAGTGATAATGGAGGCGAATACATTGGCCTTCAACCTCTTCTAAAATCACTAGGAATTCAACAACTTCTCCCCCCCCCATACACCCGAACACAATGGGTACTCGGAACGGCGTCACAGACATATAGTTGAAACTGGTCTCTCTCTCCTTACTCATGCTTCCATGTCTCGAAAATACTGGACCCTTGCCTTTGCCACTGCGTGCTATCTAATCAATCGCATGCCCACCCCCACCCTTGAGCTCAAATCTCCTTTCTCAATTCTTCACAAACAAGAACCCAATTATCTCAAACTACGGGGTTTTGGTTGTCTTTGTTACCCCTGGCTCCGTCCCTACACATCTCATAAACTTGATCCTCGTTCCATACCTTGTGCCTTCGTCGGTTATTCCTCCACCCAAAGTGCTTACTACTGTCTCGATCCCACTACTCATAAAATATACACCTCCCGACATGTTAAGTTCATCGAAACGGATTTTCCTTTCTCCAGAATTTTGTCCGCTCCTTCTCCCTCTTATTCTGCAAGCGACTGGTGCCATCTCACCATACCAATTTTACCTAATGTGCCTCCTTCTCTCCGACAACACAGCTCAGCCCCTTCACTTCCTCCCATATCAGCTAATCCACCAGAAGCAACACTCAATACTGTCACTGAAATCCCATCGCCCATCAGCAACTCTCCTCCTTTATCTCAACCTTCTCTGCTCGGTTTTCCTTAAAAGATCTTGGTTCTTTGTCATACTTCCTTGGTGTTGAGGTTCTTCCTCATGACAAAGGTCTCTTTCTCAGTCAGCATCGCTATGTTCAAGACCTTCTTCATCGTGCAAACATGGCAACTACTAAACCAGTTCCTACGCCTATGCTCACTCACCCACCTCTCTCGGCTAATGGGGGCAGTCCTCTTGCTAACCCCACTGAATACCGAGCTCTTCTGGGTAGTCTTCAATATTTGTCACTCACTCGTCTTGATATATCATTTGTTGTCAATCGACTTTCACAATACATGCAAAACCCAACTGACCAACACTGGATAGCTCTCAAGCGTGTGTTGTGCTTTCTTGCTGGTACTTCCACACACGGGTTGCTCCTTCACCGTAACTCCCCTCTCTCAGTTCATGCTTTTTCTAACGCGGACTGGGCTGGTGACAGAGACAGTTACATCTCCACAACAGGTTACATAGTGTACATGGGTAAGAATCCAATTTCTTGGAGTTCCAGGAAGCAGCGAACTATTGCCCGTTCATCCACAGAAGCCGAGTACCGGGCTGTTGCATCCACTTCAGCAGAGGTATTATGGGTCCAGAATCTCCTTTTCGAGCTTGGTTTCTCTTCTTCCTGTCCGCCTTCCATTTACTGTGACAATATGGGTGCCACGTACGTAGCTGTAAATCCACGCTTTCACTCACGTATGAA
This sequence comes from Adenophora triphylla var. japonica, assembly GCA_022495995.1. Lineage (NCBI taxonomy): Eukaryota > Viridiplantae > Streptophyta > Magnoliopsida > Asterales > Campanulaceae > Adenophora > Adenophora triphylla. The sequence continues at coordinate 165,169 of JAFEMH010002987.1, read as the reverse complement.
GCATCTTGCACTAGACTATCATTTTGTTCGCGAGCACGTTCACAATAATAGTCTAAGAGTTTCCTTTATCTCAAGCAAGGATCAGTTGGCTGACGTTCTCACCAAACCTCTCGGCAGAACTCAGTTTATGGATTGTGTGTCCAAGATTGGTCTCCTCCACCGTCGTCCATCTTGCGGGGGCGTGTTAAACAATAGAGACCCTCCAGATCATGACCGAGATTCTCCAGATCATGATAGAAATCCTCCAGCTGTGGTTTCCTAGTTTCATCATATTTGTGTATATTTCGTTAATATTTGTTTCCTATTTAAATTACTTTCCTTAGTCTCCTTCCTTTGTACAACAAGCTAAGGAACCTCCATTGTATATATATATATCTTTGCATATACATCAATAAAATCACTTCTTCCAAAATCTCTTTTCTATACGCACGACCCTCAAGTACAAGGAGTGTCGGCCCCTTATGAGAGCAGAGACAGATGAGAGGATGAGGTTCTATCCCTGGGGTCGTTTTGGTGTGGAGCAGCTGAAGGGCGCGGAGAGATGGACTGTGGAGAGGAGGATCTTGAGGGGGTTGTCCTGCGATGTGTATTACTTGGGGGAGAGGGTGACGCGCCAGCATGGCGACGGCGCGCCTTTGATGGCACCTATGGAGCCTCCTGCTGACATGATGAGTCCGACCGAGGGTTCGAAGACTTGGGCTTTATACCAGGGTGGCCAGCACTTTTCAGGGTTTGTGACGGATGACCCGTATTCGACGTTTGTGCTGGAGAGGCTGAGGACGCCCCATGTGCTTGAGAGGGAGGGGATTCCGGTCGTACGATACCCTAGGTCGGACTTTTCATATGTCCAGAATGGGGTGAGATTGAGAGTGCAGATCCCTATCCCCGAGAGGGTCCCCCGAGCATTCCGGCCTCGTCCGGATATGAGGGTGTGTTTCTTTACTTCTTTTTGTCTCTTTTTCTCTTCTCTCTTTTTAGCTTCAACCACTTCTAAAGCCTTTGTTTCTGTGCAGTTCCCGGCCACGGTTGTCGAGAAGCTGGTGCGGCAGGTGATCGGGGCCAAGAGGGTCATCAAGCGGATGGTCACTTGTGGGGCCGCTCGGGGCAGGGAGAGACGAGCACAGCCGGCGCCGGTAGAGCGAGAGCCCTCCCCTATTCATTATGAGCATTCCGCGGACACTCCCCCTTCTCCTTTCATAGATCCTAGCATGGAGCTGTCTCCAGATCATGTCATTCTCGGGGATTTACGTGGACAGGGGCACGTCTGGCACCAGGGCGGATCATCTTCACAGGCCCAGGGATCCGACGCGTTTACGTTCGGGTACAATTTCTTCGCGGATCTCGGCCTGCCTTATCATGGAGTTCCTACTGGTCCAGACGAGCCTCTTTCAGGAGATGAGGATGACGACCCCGAGCCCGGGATGTTCGTGGCCACAGAGGATGTAGGCACGAGTCGTAAGAGGGGCCGAGGGAAGGCGATAGCTTCCGATGACTCCGATGAGTGATTTTGGTTGTTTCAGACAGATACTATTTATTTTTCCTTTTTTTTTGAGATGTAATAATCTAGGATTACTTACTTTCTTTTCTTTTCTTTTATTTATTATGCATGTGGATGTTGCATGAGCCATAGTTTTTTGGCAAGGGTGTGGATGTTTGGTATATGAACTGTTTTGGACATGTTTTGTGCAGGTTTCGAGCGGTTGGGATGAAATATTCCTCCGCGGTGCAGCAGTAAAAACTGTTGCACCGCATTCGGGGAAGGTGATCTCTTCTCGGGTGATCCTGACAAGGATTGTCACTTTGCCTCGGGGCAGATTTGATCTGACCATAGTTACTTTCTCATCGGGGAGGATAGGAGTCAGTCTCCCTTTCTCTAGCAGATTTTCAACTATCTGCTTGGACCGGACGTTTGAGAATCCTTTCCCCAAAGCATGGTAAGCAGTGTTGAACTCGACGACATCTACGTACTCAGCCCCAGGAAAATTCATGGCCTTCATGTCCTCGGTTTCATAATCGTCTTCCGAAGTTTCTTCGATCTTATGACTGTCAGCCTCCATTTCATCATACATCTTCTTTCTTTCACTCTTGCAAACGGGGCAACCACAAGTGAAGGACAAACAATGTTCATGTCCACAGTTTGACGTAACAGCTCGGTAGATCTGGGTCCAAATGAGGAGTACCCGGGGTCCAGTGTCGGGTACAGGAGAATTAAGAAGGCGTCATGTGGGTCCATGGGTATGAAGGCAACTGGGGAGACATTTAGATTGATAACACTCTTCAGTGTTTCTAAGAACTCGGTGTGTTCGAGCGGCATGGCAGTGACCCTTACAGTTGTGATGCCGTCTGTTCTAGGGAAGGAAGAAAAAGAACCGATGACATTTACGAATTCATCGTCTTCCGGCTGCTGAAAACCTCCCTTTTCGACCAGTGCTTCAATGAACCTTCTCAATTCGCCTGCTAGGTTCTTATAGGGGACATTGTGCTCTAGGATTTCGGATATATATGGTTCTTCAAGTGGGCTTTGCTGTTCCCCATCCTCTGGAGTATCCGGGCATTGACCACAAGTACATCTTACAAGTAACACTTCATGGGGGCCTGTCCCCATTGGCATCTGACTCGCATTTTCTGGCGGCCCTTCATCGTCACTGGCTGACAAATGTCATTTCCGGCATGACCGTTCCAAGCCGACTCTGGATCTTGGGCCTCGGTTGACTCTTCGCTTTCGTCGTCATCATCGTCATCACTGTCATCAGAATCATCATCCCATACTACTGGGATTTCGGCTATGGGAGAACGCCGATCAAATCTATTAGGTGAGGATGGGTGCGTGCAACCGCAGAAGTTTTCATATGCCCCCATTGCTGGAAGCGGCAATTGCGACTCAGCTTCTCCTCCCAGAAACTGAGGGGGGAGAGTGAGAGGGGGCGGCACATATTTGACCCCAGGTAGGATATGGAAACCATCCTCTTCTTCTGAATTTTCATCTTCGCTGTCCTTGGGATCGTATTCGGCTTCTCCTAGGACCAACTTGCAGAAGTGTATTAACTCTAGGTGCTCTTCGGCCTCTTTGCTGATAAGCCCCAGCACAGGCGCCCGCCTGAAACTTTCTTGTCCAATTCTCCTTGACTGCTCCAGCCACCTTGTGTAAATGATTTTCTCATGATTTGATCTGAATAGCCCCAGCTCTTCATTATCAGCTATCCCTTCCTCCGAGAAGTGGCGGGATTCATAATCTTGCAAGAAACGGGTAACATGGGACCAGGGAGAATTGGTCTGTTCATCATTCTTGAGGCTGAAAGAGATTCCGAATTCAGGGAGAATTGGTCTGTTCATCATGTCTAGGATAAGGTCTCTATATTTGGTAAGGGTGGGATCTTGGGTATTATACTTTCCCTTCACTTGTTTGACAACGAGTTGGGAGTCACAGAATGCCGCCACCTTAGTTGCTCCATAAGCCAACTCAATACCAAATATTAGAGCTTCATATTCAGCTTGATTATTGGAGGTAGGGAACTTGAATCGGATAATGTCTTGCATGGTGTACTCTCCTTTCGGACTTGCTAGTATAAATCCAGCTCCGCTTCTTTCTTTTGTAGCCGATCCATCCGTGTACAAGACCCAACAGTTGGACGGGAGTTCGATGGGAGACTCTTCTTCTTCCGAAGTGTTTTGCTTACGGGAAGTGGGGAGGTGTTCACCCATGAAGGCGGTCTCAACCATGAAGTCAACCAAGGGCTGTGCCAGGAGGGTCTTCCTTGGTTGGTAAGTGATATCAAACTCGGTAAGAGTGATAGACCAATTCAGGAGACGTCCAAAGCCATCCAACTTGTGTAGGATCTTCTTCAATGGTTCCTTGGTGTACACAGTGATGGGATGTGCAGAAAAGAAGGCACGTAGTTCCTTGAGGCAATAACTAGCGCGTACGCTATCTTTTCTACGTCGAAATATCTGCTCTCCACATCTGACAGTGCTTTTGAGACATATTAGACTGGCTTCTGTGTTCCTACATCATTTCGAACAAGAACAACCGCGACTGCATGGTCTGTGGCGGCTAGGAATACATACAGCATCTCACCAGTAATCGGACTACTGAGCAAGGGAGGGGAACCCATGTACTCCTTCAATCGGAGGAAAGCCTCAGAGCATTCGGGAGTCCAAGAGAAGCTCTTGGTACCCTTCAATACCTTGAAGAATGGCAGTGACTTTTCGGCGGATTTGGCTATGAATCTTCCAAGTGCCGCTATTCTTCCGTTTAATCTTTGAACCTCCTTGATGCTAGTAGGTTCCATCATATCAATTAGGGCTTTGATCTTCTCGGGGTTCGCCTCTATTCCCCTTTGTGATACCATGAAGCCCAAGAACTTTCCAGCTGTCACCCCAAATACACACTTACTTGGGTTTAGCTTCATGCTATTGGCTCGAAGGTTGTTTATTGTCTCTTCCAAGTTAGGGGTGTGACTGCCCTCCTTGGTCTTAATGACCATATCATCAATGTAGGCCTCCATGTTCCGGCCTATTTGTGCACCAAATACTTCATTCACCATGCATTGGTGTAAGTACACCAATCCAATTCGCTCCCCTTTTGGATAAATTTTAATACGATAAAATTGCATTAAGGGACATTTTGGTAAATTCCCGATCTATTCCGAGACTTCCGGAAACATTCCATAAGTTTCTTGCGAAGGAAGTACCTTTTGGTACTTTGCTCATGCTAAAAGACCTGTCGGGAATAAACCTTTTTGGACCTTTTGGGTACTATCCCTGAATATTCCAGAAACTGGTTTTGGCGCCAAAAGCAGTTGGTGACACCTTGTGTCACGCGAAAAGTCGAGGCTTGGAAAATAATTACAGAAGGTCGTGCGACACATTGTGACCATCAACTGCAGCCTATAAATAAGACCCTACCCCTCTCAGAAATAGATCCGAACTTCACATACTGTTACTCTGCCAAAATAGCAGCGTAACACACACACTAAACACACACCTCTCTCTTTCCTACCCAAATTAACCTCCAATTTCCCCCAATTCAATCCCATTCACCCACCAATACTTAGATCCACCATCAACCAATCCTCCCAAGCTCACCAGTTCCAGAAGCAGTTGTTGAAGGATTCTATACCTAACTTGGTATAGAATTCGTGGAATCAACAAGGGTAACACTCTCAATTCCCTTCTCTCTCTCTCTCTCTCCTACCTTTCTACTTTAATAATTCTATCATTCTATCTTCCTTGGATTCAGTAATCAGACTCCATCCGTCTTGATTACTGAATCCCAATCGCAATCTCTCTATTTAATATCGTTGTTTTGAATAATTGAGTGTTTATTGTTTGATTATTGTTGAAACTGGTGTTTAGATCCCAAGGTAGTGTGGATCTCACCATATCCACACCCCCTTGGTTTAATTGTTGATTATTGTTCATTTCGAAGCTTAACTGATTGATTAATTAGATCTGTTTTGATTGCTGGTGCTGTTGTGTTCAAATCTGTAAGCCTCTGCAGATGGACACTATGTGTCAGCGACACATCGTGTTTGGTTAGATCCTGTGTCACGCGACACATCTAGCCAGGCATGCTATGTGTCACGCGACACATTATGTCTGTTTGCAGAGATCCATTTCTTTTGTAACTGCCGACCGTTGTATTTGGGATGTGGCCTCCCTAAATAAATGGCTCACAAGTTGTAAGTTTCCAAGTTCATATCAATAAAATACATGTTTACCACATTTGTTCATTATCAATGTTTGCACACGTTTTTGGATTACTTGGATGTTTAATTAGAAAGACTCATCCACGGACGAGGCGTGTTGGGTGAACTCTCGGTTCTTTCCAACACGTAACCTGACCCCCGAACCCATTTTCTCTCAAAGGTTTTTCAAATTGTACCTCTAAACATGGCGTGGCGACTCCTTTTCTTTTTTCATCATCGGAAAAACAAAATTTTTCGGACGAGCGCACATTCAGTGGTGACTCCGCTGGGGACAACACTTTTGAAAACCTGTTTTTCAAAATTAAGAGGGTCAAACTTTCATTAAATTGAACATCGAACATATCCATCTTTGTGTGCATCCTTGATGATCTTTTGTGGTACATGCGTTTTATTGCATTATGCGACTTGTGAGCCTTTGGTGTCTTTTGTGGCCATTTTGTTGTACTTTGGTTATTGTGCTTTGTCCCTTGCCATGAGAAGGCCAGGGGCTGATTTCATTTTTGCAGGGTTCTGGTTCAGTGACTATTCTGGTCGTGCGACAGCTTTGTTCCCTGCTGTCCTGTGTCACGCGACAGGATTGGTCACTGAATAGGTTTCAGAAGCTGGTTTGAGGGCAGTCCCTTGAATCAAAATAGTTCAGTTGATTGTTGTACCCCTTGTTCTCTGTGAGAGTGTATGTGTTTTTTCTTTTTTGTTTCTCCTTTTAAATAAAAAAAACAATAAAAAAATTTTTTTGTTTTTCATAAATAAAAGAATATAGTCATCCGCACACTACACCACATAGATTTAGAACCTTCGGGTGCGATTGACGGCATCGCGGACGGCCATGAAATTCGCCTACGCTTGAGCGCCTAAAATCAAACCTATCCCCTAGTGCGTTATAGGTGGCGCCACACTCAAAGCTTGCCCACGGTTGGTTTTTTGATACAACATTTTAATCACATTAAAATGACTTGCCTTTTGAAATTTACAATAGGACATCATACCTTTCCCAAAACTTTATATCTTGTGGGCATGTTGCCAATGCAACATGGTTTCACGTGGGGACATGTCACTCTCATGACGTGTTCTAACAAGAGATCATACCGCATTGTCACCGTGCAGCGACAAGAGGTCATGCCGGATTTTTCTTTGAAATTCTTCAAGAATACCCGTTATGCTGCCCAAATTTACCCAGAAATTTGGACCACCTCTCCGTCCCATACGGTGTTAGGTCTTGGATAGGCATCATTACCTATTATAAATTTCAATGCAAAGCATTTAGCGTGATTTGAATGTTGCGTCTTTAGGTTTCCCCAAGGTGTAGTTTGCGTGAATAAAGGTTTCTCCTTTCCCAACCGTATTTAGGATCTAAGATACCGATTTATACTTGAAGATAAATAATTCGTTTGCACGAGTCCGTCCCTCGTTTCCTTTCCCTCTCCTGTATTTCCTCAAATTCTTCCTCCACTGCCTTACCATCCCGTATCTACCCTCTGTAGTTGTAACAAGTTGGGTGCGTGCTCTGATATCCAGTGCTCATTTGGTTTGTGTCTCCGGGATAGTTGCAGTTCCTATGAAGTTCTCATCTGATCTGATATTCGAGATGTCTAGTGCAAAGGATATGTCATCCGCTCAGTCTGGAATTCCTCTTACTCCAGGTCAGTTGGACATGAGTGATTTGTCAGTGGCAGAGTTGCGAGCTGCTCTTGAGGCTGCCATGGTTCGTGAGTGCAAGGCCCAATTGCTTGCCCAAGTTGCTAAAGCCCGAGAAGAAGAAACGCACGCTAGGTTTGTAGAAGCGATGTGCGTCCGAGGGATCACAATAATTCGTCACGAAGATGGGTCGAACGAAGAGATCATCGGTGCTAGTAGTGTTGAGCATGGGACTGGAAATGTGATGAAAAGGGATAAAGGAGGATGAGCAAGATAAGATTCTTCCCCCGGCGCCTCAAGTGGTCCAAGCTCAGATTCCGGATGGACAACCGATCCTCGAGGCTTTTAGTTCTCCTAATCAATGTGAGTTATAGAGCCAGTATCAGCAAGATTCCCAAGGATCATATCATTGTGTGAACAATTATTTCAACCAGAAGGGATCGCTACCACTCCACTCTGACCAAACTCCTCTTCAAGGAAGTGTTTCTCAACCACCTATGAGTTCATATGGCTTCAACTTATCATCTCCGCAAGATCAGCGTTCAGGACCAGCCTTATACGTGACTGTGAATCAAATGCCTTTCATTCCTGCCGTGAATCCTATCCAGCAAGGGACACCAATACCCGGGTCCTCTCCAAAGATAGCCCAGACGGAAAGGAAGAAACCGTACTGGGGAGATGTGGAAATTCCTATGAATCAATTCCTCAAGGTTTTGGTGAGCGGAGGACTGGTTCAGCCACTAGTCAATTATAGCCCTCCTCATAACAACATAAAACTGGATCCAAGCAAATATTGTTACTATCACCGATATCCGGGCCATACCACTTATGAATGCAGACAGTTGAGGGTGATCATCCAGGAACTCATTGACGAAGGGAAGATCGAAATGGGTTCTCATGAGGAAAGTGGTGTCCAGAATCGTGGTCGGTTTCCACCACGCAAACAGCGAGAATTTGATGACCTGGGAATAACAACCGAGGAAGCTTTCAATGGGTTGATGCGAAGGGGAAAGATAAAGCCGCTTGATAATTATCATCCCATCAAACCCAATCCGGATTTGGATCGCAGCAAGTATTGTTACTATCATCAGTATCCCGGTCACGTCGCCAATGATTGCACCCTTCTAAAGGTACTCATTCAAAAGCTGGTTGATGAAGGCAGAATTGAGAAAGCTCCTCCCAAGGTGGTTACCAATCCTTTTCCGCAGTTTCAAGGACCTCCCATGTGAAGAAGTCAGTCAGTCAGTCATCGTAGGGTCTAGATTGTTTTTATAGCAAATAGCTCTTTTATGATTTGAGTTTGCCATATCCATGTTATGAGTCTTTTATTTCAATAATAAAAATATTTGTTTCTATTCTTGCTAGACTCGAGACATCACTTGCACACCCACGTTACATTTAATTGAAATGGTCTTATTCTACATGATCACTTGTGCTGCTCAATTACTAATGCTTTGAAATGATTAATGTTTAAATTGATCGGAGTGAGAAAATTGACTGATATCATTCCCAAATTGGGGCTTACCAACTCCCCACCTCGTTTCTCATATGCTCACATACCTTCCATCGTCCTCACCATCTCGTTGCTCGATGAATTTGCATGGATCTTCCTCAAAGTAAGCTTAAGCAAGCAATGAAGACTTAATCTCGTTCAGATTATCCGGTAAGGGCTGCAGTTGAGACCTCTCACCCCATAGGAAAACCATCACCTTACCCTCACCAAATAATGTCCCTTCATTTCAAGATCGGCACGTTTTGAAACCCGTCTAGCCATCTCCAGAAGAAGAGAGACTATCCTTGGGGGCTCCCACGATGCAAAAGAAGATTGACCGTCTCCGAGATCAAGAATGACGAAAAAGTAATGATCCATCCTGGGGACTAGCTGAAATTCTCCTCTCAAAAACAAAATCGAAAAAAAAGAGAGAGAGACAAAAATACAAAAAAAAATATATATATACGAAAAAAAAAAAAAAAGAAAAGAAAAGAGCCTAGTCCCCAGTGATCCTCTCGAAAGCAAAAGTCAAAGAATTCGGTCGTTACTCAAGAGGAGTCTACGAGTGAATATAAAGACAGCATGGATGTCCCCTCACCTTCCAAAACCAATCCCAAGCCGTCCTCTCGATTTTAAAGGATATTCCCATTACCATTACCTTTGACCTTGCCAAAGCCAAAATTGACCTCTCATTCTTAGAGGCAGCAAAGATGCAATCACAAATATCCTCGCCTTAGAAATCCCAAATACATCCCTGCAAGACAACCTCTCATCTTTAGAGGTTCATTCAGCAAAAGGTCCAGCCGACCTCCCGTCTTATGAGGTCATGATTTTCCAAATTACCCGAAGACCGATCGAAACCCTGAAGCTCAGCCGCAGTTCCTACCGGATAGCAGTTTCATTCCAATATCGTCGAGATCTAAATCAGATTATTTGCTTTATTGCTTGCTTAAACCGGAGCCCAATTCATCTCGGTTCAAGACCATCAATCGAATATTGTGCAAATTCCACCCATTCATTCGACGTTTCATGTGAACATATTTCATTTCTCCTTCGTATAACACCTCCCGTGAACGTCCCACAGGGGCTTCGCATCTGTATCCTTCATCGACGCTCCAAAGAAACTTGTGCGTTAACTCTCCAAAGCTCAGAAAATTTGGTCCTCTCAAGGACCATCCTCATATACACAGATCCACTTTCCATCGTTAGGAGTTTGATTCTCGATATCAGGTGGTTTTCTCCTCATGATTAATTGAAACATTAATTCATATCAGGATTGGTGTTTGAATTAGCCCGAACGTCAACAAAGGGTTTTAAGCAGCCTTGTGATCATCGCGAATAAGACAGGTTTTCAAGTGTCTCGACAAGTCTTCTCTCTTTACATCATAGGAAGATAGAGCCAAACACTGTTTTTTCTGTCAGCAGGGGCATCCATACACTTTCCACACCTTGTGATGCTTATACTCTCCCAAAAGAGTCAAACCCAAAAGTGAGAGTGTCATACACAAGTTCAAGAGCCATTCCCACCTTTCGAAAAATGTGCCCCTGCACGTAAGCATTTTCGAGTCTTGTCCGTTGACTGATTGACTGAAGTTTGAGAACAATCTCCTCCTTGGTTACATGATTTGTTGTCTGCAATGAGGCTACGTGTCAAACTGGGGCTTAGTCAAAGAAGAAAAATGATGTGTGCATTTGTGCAGTTCCCGGGGATGGCCTTATAATCTCGATCCTTGGGAATGGATTTGTTACTTAAGACCTACTTCATGTTGGGGCTGCTGAATTTCTTGCCCTAAGCAAAAGGGAGAAGTCTTGAGGCAATGTGGAAGCTTGGTTTGGAAGACCTGTCAGTATGACTTGTTGTGTCACGCGACAAAACGTACACCTGCTGTCCTGAGTCGTGCGACACCATGAGTCCAACACCAGACATCAGCAAGCTACAATCTGTTCTGCACCAGGGCATGCCCCGACTTGTCCAAAGCTGCAAACAACCAAGTCACCACCCTGCAAGCATCTCAGGAGAGGATTCATTCATCCATACACATTCACCATTCACATACAAGCCATATACACATTCCACAATCCAAACCATAAAAACCATACACATCAATACCATAACCATTCAACTCCATTCATTCCCATCATCCCGAAATTGGACTCGTGCAAACAACAAAGATAACATAAGCTAGTAATAATGTGCTAAGTCTAGAAGTGCAAAGCAAATAAGTTTTTACAAAAAGAAAGAGAGTGTTTGCTTGTTTCCTTCCAAGGGGTACAATAAAAAAAGGAGCTGTGATTTGGTCCAAGAGGCTACTTCGAGTCGTCACCCTTCGAAGCGTCATCACCGCCATCATCAGAATCATCATCGTCACCATTATCCTCACTATCCTCCCCATCTGCATCATCCTCCTCAGCCTGTGCAGGATCCGGATCAACAACAGGGCCTCGGTAAACAATGGGATCATCGCGGAAAAAATCATCAACATCGGGAATGACATGGGTCTTAATCTCGTGGGGATCTCCAGAAACACCACTCTCATACTCTGAACTAGGAGGACTGGGGGGATGACGTGAAGCGTTCTTGGTCCTGGGTTTATGCGGATCGCTCGTAGCCGTGTCAGTCCGAGCCCTCTTCCTATCGGGCAAACTGGGTGTAGAATCATCCTCATCTGAGCTCCGGGCCAAGCACCGCTCCCTCCAGTAACGAGCACTCCTCTCCAGCTGCTCGATCATGTCCAGGGATCCAGTGTAGTATCAAGAAAATCTCCAATAAATGTCAGATGAGACCTGTTACAATCAAACAATAGAAAAATCAAAAGACCAGTCAGGACGAAAGGCAAAAGATATAAGCAGTTCAAGCAGTAAAGAGAAGGAAGATAGTACTTACAGATCGAGTGCCCTCCGGAAGCCTGAAGTAGGTACGAATTCAGCTAGTATCAAGAGGAGCCCGTCTCAGGTAATCCCCATCCTGGAAATCAACAAACGCAGGAGGTAAGGGCGCGTCCGCCACAAATCCAGTAGAAGAGCCTGCACCCTGAGCATCACGCCTCGGTCCCACCTGCGGTGACCTCAATCTCATTGCCACATAAGCTCCATAATCTCCCTCGGCAGTATGGTTGAAAGCAGCATCTCCCTGGATCAGAATAGCCAGATCATCTAGTTTCCGGGGAAACCACATATCCGCCGGAGGATCAACCGGGACCCGTGCAATACTACCTGGATCATGCTATCTGTAGACTCTCTCTCCTAAGTACAAAGCATCACCAGACAGGCCTACAAGAAGCTTGCGGCACTCGGTAAAGTGCACAGTATGTCCTAGATCAAGCTCAGCATACCGATCAGCCTAGGGAAACAGATTCAGGCTCCCGGGAGTCCCTCGCAAGCAAATCATCGTATCTGGGTAAGAAGTTGTCACCCGCCCTCTGGTATCAGCTGTCCGGACCTTCTGCCGCGCATCCTTCACCCAGTATCTCAGGGCAGGAAATATGGTGACTGGATACTCATCCTGGACCCGCCAGTCATAGCAATCGAAGACCTCGTAGGCCCAAGCCTGAAAAAGAAAAATCAAAGCAAATCAGATGATAGTAATGAATAACAGAAATTGGCAAATCAAAGAGATAGTTAAAACAAGAATCACCTCAAAAGCTAGATGACAGCAGTTGAAGGTCTTCGCCTCCCCCCTACTGATATCGTCCAAGGCCAGGTACATCTTAGCAAGTCCAGCCTCTCCCCAAGATAAGGTCCCAACAGCGTTCCAATCCCTCAGAAGCTCCAACAGTGAAACTAGAGCAGAAGACATGCCGTTGATAAAAAGCATATCAGAAAAGCCTACCCACACAAATGCTCTAGCCAACCTCTCGGCCCTCAGTCGGCCCTCCTCAGTATCAGCCAAATCAACCGGGTAATCCCTACTCTGCACAGAAACGTGGCTATGAAGCTCGCCCAGCTCGTACCCGTTCCCCTTCTTATCCTAGGGAACAAAGCCGATTAGCTCCATGAAGTACGCTTGGCTGTGGGGCGAGGATCGAGCAGTGCATGCTCCTCCAGTAGAGAGGCTCGGCTGATGGCAATGGACCCGGTGATAACAACGAAATCATAAGGCGTAACCGTCGCCTCTCCCCAGGAAAAGTAAAAGGAGTGGGTAGTCTCCCACCAGAACTCCCTGAAGGCCTTCATCAGCTCGATACTCCGCTGAGTATCCCCGATACCTCTCGCCATCTCAAAATACTGCCCAAGCCCGACAGCATAGACCATGCCCTTCGGCGACTGAGCCACCTCCTGGCTACCAGGCAAGCTGTCTCACAGCCTACCAATGACCTCCGGTGAGCCTCGGGTGCGCAATCCCTGCAGGTAAACACAGCACAGGTATGAATATCTCAAGTTTCTCCCAAAGAAGCATGTCAATTAATTGTTCCTAATTGCAATTTTGTACTTCCCCTTTTCCTAAGCAAAATTAGGGTTAAAACATTTAACATGCATCCATAATTTCTCCTAGCTCAGATCCATGCAGAAAATTCATGATTTCTCAGGCAAAGTTCGAACCTTTTGACACAAAACCCAATTTTCAATGCAATAAAGGGCAAGGGTTATAGAAATACCGTATTCTTCTTCTCAGGCGCAGACGTATGTTCCTTGATTTGTGGATAGAACTCTCCCCTCACAGCTAAAGGGATGAATGGCCTCTGATTCCGCTGAACACTCTTCCTACGAGCGGCCAACGCAGCTTGTTGAGGTCCCTTCTTCGTGGGACGTGACCTAGGAGGCATTGTCGCAAGCTAAAACCGAATCAACACCCTTGATTTGCTTGATTTCCCTTGGGTTCGTGCGTATCGCTTGGGTTTTCTCTCAAGAACCACTCGTCTCCCTCTAAACTGTATTTTCAAATTGGCGACTGTTCAGCGTTATAAGGGTCTGTCCATGTGCTTTATGACGTCGTGCGACACAACGTGTCCCTTTTCTCCAAATTTTTCAAAAACACCCCCGTGGTTTGATGTTTTACACCTTAACCCCTGAGTCATGCTTTGCAGTTTCCCCCGCAGGTACAATAATCAACTGAGCACCGTCAAATCTTAGGGATTGCCCCTCAAAGCAAAAACAGAGATAAAGAGTCCACATCTATCAGTCTCCCCAGCAACGATAACATCAAACCCCCAGCAATTACATCTATCCCCAGCAGAATCAGCAGTAGCGTGAGTCCCTCCGGAAGCTACTCGCCACCATCATTTGCAGCATGAGTCCCTCCGGCAGCTACAACCTTTCACCATCAGCAGTCGCATGAGTCCCTTCGGCAGCTACTTGCCACCATCAGTTGTAGCATGAGTCCCTCCGGCAGCTACAACCTTTCACCATCAGCAGTAGCATGAGTCCCTCCGGCAGCTACTCGCCACCATCAGTTGCAGCATGAGTCCCTCCGGCAGCTACAACCTTTCACCATCAGCAGTAGCATGAGTCCCTCCGGCAGCTACTCGCCACCATCAGTTGCAGCATGAGTCCCTCCGGCAGCTACAACCTTTCACCATCATCAGTAGCTTGAGTCCCTCCGGCAGCTACTCGCCACCATCAGTTGCAGCATGAGTCCCTCCGACAGCTACAACCTTTCACCATCCGCGGTAGCATCAGTCCCTCCGGCAGCTACAGGTAAGCACAACAAAGGTATGAAAGCACATCTCTACCCTTTCTTGCTTCTTGTCAGTTTTGTTTTCGAACTACGATTTGGCTTGATTCCCTCCTAGGGATACGTAGGAATCCTTTCTCTAAAGGTCCAGCCATCCGATCTCCCAGATCATTGTCCATGCCATCCACCTTATCCCCCTGCCGCTCATTGGGATTGGGTCTTATTTTATCGACAACCTCACTTCTTCCATAAGTGATGTTGCCGAGGGGCTCCGTAAGTACGCTAATCCAATTTGCTCCCCTTTTAGATGCATTTTAATACGATAAAATTGCATTAAGGGACATTTTGGTAAATTCTCGGTCTATTCCGAGACTTTCGGAAACATTCCATAAGTTTCTTGCGAAGGAAGTACCTTTTGGTACTTTGCTCATGCTAAAGGACCTGCCGGAAATAAACCTTTTTGGACCTTTTGGGTATTATCCCTGAATATTCCAGAAACTGGTTTTGGCACCAAAAGCAGTTGGTGACACCTTGTGTCACGCGACAAGTCGAGGCTTGGAAAATGGTTACAGAAGGTCATGCGACACATTGTGACCATCAACTGCAGCCTATAAATAAGACCCTAACCCTCTCAGAAATAGATCTGAACTTCACATACTGTTACTCTGCCAAAATAGCAACTAACACACACACTAAACACACACCTCTCTCTCTCTCTCCTACCCAAATTAACCTCCAATTTCCCCCAATTCAATCCCATTCACCCACCAATACTTAGATCCACCATCAACCAATCCTCCCAAGCTCACCAGTTCCAGAAGCAGTTGTTGAAGGATTTTATACCTAACTTGGTATAGAATTCGTGGAATCAACAAGGGTAACACTCTCAATTCCCTTCTCTCTCTCTCTCTCCTACCTTGCTACTTTGATAATTCTACCATTCTATCTTCCTTGGATTCAGTAATCAGACTCCATCCGTCTTGATTACAGAATCCCAATCACAATCTCTCTGTTTAATATCGTTGTTTTGAATAATTGAGTGCTTATTGTTTGATTATTGTTGAAATTGGTGTTTAGATCCCAAGGGAGTGTGGATCTCACCATATCCACACCCCCTTGGTTTAATTGTTAATTATTGTTCATTTCGAAGCTTAACTGATTGATTAATTAGATCTGTTTTGATTGCTGGTGCTATTGTGTTCAAATCTGTAAGTCTCTGCAGATGGACACTATGTGTCACGTGACACATCGTGTTTGGTTAGATCCTGTGTCACGCGACACATCTAGCCAGGCATGCTATGTGTCACACGACACATTATGTCTGTTTGCAGAGATCCATTTCCTTTGTAATCTGTTAGCAGCTTCTGCTTATCCGTTGCCTTGAGGTCTACTTACGGATGATTTTGCATGACGGACTTTCACCCTTGCCAACTCCGTTGTAAATGTTGTAGAAAATTGGAGTCCATGATCAAAAACAATTGTGTGAGGGAGACCAAAGCGACACCAGATGTAGTCGTGTACAAAGTTGATTGCGTTCTCTTCCGTTATCTTGGCCAATGCTTTCGCCTCTATCCACTTGGAAAAGTAATCAACGGCTACTATCACGTACTTGCAATTACCTCGGGCGGGAGGGAAGGGTCCGATGATGTCGATCCCCCACATATCAAATGGCCACGTAGGTATTACGAGTGTCTGCTCAACTGCCGGTAGTCTAGGAATGTTGGATAATCTCTGGCACTTATCGCATTTTCTAACATAGGCGTGCGCGTCCTCCCTCAGGTTTTGCCAATAATAGCCTAGCGAGATGATCTTGTCAGCTAAGGTTCTGGCCCCCGGGTGTCCGCCGCATACGCCTTCATGTACTTCTGCTAAGAGATTCTCAATTTCCTTGGGGTAGACACACCTCAGCAGGGGCTTAGTGAAAGATCTTCGGTAGAGGACTCTGTTCATCACAACGAACCTTGGTGACCTCTTCTTGATAAGTCTGGCTTGTGCTTCATCTTTCGGGATTTGGCTCTTCTCGATGTAGTCTATATAGTTGTAATCTTTCATATGCAGGTTCCTCAGCAAAAATTACGTATGGATTGGTCTTAGACTTAGACACATCCATAGTCGCTAGTTTAGATAGAACGTCTGGGATTTGGTTGTCTTCCCTGCCTATTTGTTTGATTTCAAAAAATTCCATATTCTTTGTCATGTCTAGGATAAGGTCTCTATATTTGGTAAGGGTGGGATCTTGGGTGTTATACTCTTCCTTCACTTGTTTGACAACGAGTTGGGAGTCACAGAATGCCGCCACCTTAGTTCATCCATAGAAGGAAGCCAACTCGATACCAAATATTAGAGCTTCATATTCAGCTTGATTATTGGAGGCAGGGAACTTGAATCGGATAATGTCTTGCATGGTGTACTATTCTTCCGGACTTGCTAGTACAACTCCAGCTCCGCTTCTTTCTTTTGTAGCCGATCCATCCGTGTACAAGACCAACAGTTGGACGGGAGTTCGATAGGAGACTCTTCTTCTTCCGAAGTGTTTTGCTTATGGGAAGTGGGGAGGTGTTCACCCATGAAGGCGGTTTCAACCATGAAGTCAACCAAGGGCTGTGCCAGGAGGGTCTTCCTCGGTTGGTAAGTGATATCAAACTCGGTAAGAGCGATAGACCAATTCAGGAGACGTCCAGAGCCGTCCAAATTGTGTAGGATCTTCTTCAATGGTTCCTTGGTGTACACAGTGATGGGATGTGCAGAAAAGTAGGCACGTAGTTTCCTTGAGGCAATAACTAGCGCGTATGCTATCTTTTCTATGTTGAAATATCTTATCTCCACATCTGACAGTGCTTTTAAGACATAGTAGACTGGCTTCTGTGTTCCTTCATCATTTCGAACAAGAATAGCCGCGACTGCATGGTATGTGGCGGCTAGGAATACATACATCATCTCACCAGTAATTGGACTGCTGAGCAAGGGAGGGGAACCCAAGTACTCCTTCAACCGGAGGAATGCCTCGGAGCATTCGGGAGTCCAGGAGAAGCTCTTGGTACCCTTCAATACCTTGAAGAATGGCAGTGACTTTTCGGTGGATTTGGCTATGAATCTTCCAAGTTCCGCTATTCTTCCGTTTAATCTTTGAACCTCCTTGATGCTAGTAGGTTCCTTCATATCAATTAGGGCTTTGATCTTCTCGGGGTTTGCCTCTATTCCCCTTTGTGATACCATGAAGCCCAAGAACTTTCCACCTGTCACCCCAAATACACACTTACTTGGGTTTAGCTTCATGTTATTGGCTCGGAGGTTGTTTATTGTCTCTTCCAAGTCAGGGGTGTGACTGCCCTCCTTGGTCTTAATGACCATATCATCAATGTAGGCCTCCATGTTTCAGCCTATTTGTGCGCCAAATACTTCATTCACCATGCGTTGGTGTAAGTACGCCAATCCAATTCGCTCCCCTTTTAGATGCCTTTTATTACGTTAAAATTGCATTAAGGGACGTTTTGGTAAATTCCCGGTCTATTTCGAGATTTCCGGAAATATTCCATAAGTTTCTTGCGAAGGAAGTATCTTTTGGTACTTTGCTCATGCTAAAGGACCTGCCGGGAATAAACCTTTTTGGTCCTTTTGGGTATTATCCCTGAATATTCAAGAAACTGGTTTTGCCGCCAAAAGCAGTTGGTGAAACCTTGTGTCACGCGACAAGTCGAGGCTTGGAAAATGGTTACAGAAGGTCGTGCGACACACTGTGACCATCAACTGCAGCCTATAAATAAGACCCTACCCCTCTCAGAAATAGATCCGAACTTCACATACTGTTACTCTGCCAAAATAGCAGCGTAACACACACACTAAACACACACCTCTCTCTCTCCTACCCAAATTAACCTCCAATTTCCCCCAATTCAATCCCATTCACCTACCAATACTTAGATCCACCATCAACCAATCCTACCAAGCTCACCAGTTCCAGAAGCAGTTGTTGAAGGATTCTATACCTAACTTGGTATAGAATTCGTGGAATCAACAAGGGTAACACTCTCAATTTCCTTCTCTCTCTCTCTCTCCTACCTTTCTACTTTGATAATTCTATCATTCTATCTTCCTTGGATTCAGTAATCAGACTCCATCCGTCTTGATTACTGAATCCCAATCGCAATCTCTCTGTTTAATATCGTTGTTTTGAATAATTGAGTGCTTATTGTTTGATTATTGTTGAAATTGGTGTTTAGATCCCAAGGGAGTGTGGATCTCACCATATCCACACCCCTTTGGTTTAATTGTTGATTATTGTTCATTTCGAAGCTTAACTGATTGATTAATTAGATCTGTTTTGATTGCTGGTGCTGTTGTGTTCAAATCTGTAAGTCTCTGCAGATGGACACTATGTGTCACGCGACACATCGTGTTTGGTTAGATCCTGTGTCACGCGACACATCTAGCCAGGCATGCTATGTGTCACGCGACACATTATGTCTGTTTGCAGAGATCCATTTCCTTTGTAATCTGTTCTGATCTATTGTATTTGGGATGTGGCCTCCCTAAATAAATGGCTCACAAGTTTTAAGTTTCCAAGTTCATATCAATAAAATACATGTTTACCACATTTGTTCATTATCAATGTTTGCACAGGTTTTTGGATTACTTGGATGTTTAATTAGAAAGACTCGTCCACGGACGAGGCGTGTTGGGTGAACTCTCGGTTCTTCCCAACACCTAACCTGACCCCCGAACCCATTTTCTCTCAAAGGTTTTTCAAAGTGTACCTCTAAACATGGCGTGGCGACTCCTTTTCTTTTTTCATCATCGGAAAAACAAAATTTTCCGGGCGAGCGCACATTCAGTTGGTACGTGGTACCCGCATTTTTTAGCCCAAAGGGCACCATAACATAGCAATAATTTCCCCTAGGTTTTTGGAAGGCCATCTTCTCGATGTCCTCTTCCGCCATTTTGATCTGATGATAGCCTGAATAGGCATCTAGGAAACTAAGTGTTCGGTGTCCAGCAATGGAGTCAACCAACTTGTCAATTCTGGGGAGAGGATAACTGTCTTTAGGGTAGGCCTTGTTAAGATCTGTGAAATCTATGCACATCCGCCACTTCCCATTTTGCTTCTTTACCATTACCACACTGGCCAACCAAACGGGGTACTTTACTTCTCGAATAATTTTGGCGCTAAGTAACTTTTGCACCTCTTCTTTGATAGCTTCCTCCTTGTCCCTTGCAAAATTTCTCCTTGTTTGTGAGATGGTTTTTGCCAATGGATCAACTTCCAAGCGGTGGAGGGCTACTTCTTCATTGACCCCTCTCATATCTTCAACTCTCCAAGCAAAGACGTCGAGACTGTTTTTCAAGAGGGAGATGATTTCTTCCTTCTCTTCTGGAGATAACTGGCCCCCGAGTTTAATTTTTTTGTTCAGGATAGTCAGGATTGATGACTACCACTTCCAGTTCATCTACAGGCTCCATTTCAGGACCGTCTCAGAATTCCAGGGATTCGATGATGATTTCTCTAATCCTCCTACCCTCATTATCGTTCGCGTTGAGGCCTTCCTCTTCCATTAGTTCATCAACGTCGGGCAGATCGACCATCCTCAAGTCATTGTTGGCCCCCGAGTTCTGGCCGTTGACGAGAACAGGATCTGCCTCAGGGACGGACGTAACTGTGTCCTGGTCAGCTGCAATTTCTAGGACCATAAGCTCTTCCTCTAGAACCTCACGGATATAGCTTATCTTAGAGATGGTATGGGTAGTCTTCAAGGACATAGAGATCTTGATATTGTCCTCGGGGGTGTCTATCTCCACGCTTTTGGATTTCTTCCGGCTCTGCACGACATGCTCCAAGAAGTCCTTGGCGGTCGCCCTCACACATCCAATTCCAGCACAAGTAGGAAATTTGACCTGTTGGTGAGGAAGGGAGGCAACCAACCCAAGTTTTGCTTGACTTGGAATGCCCAGTATAGCATGATAATCGCTTGTTAGATCCATAACTACGAAGGTGACAGTAGCTGTGGATCGGAAGGGATGTTCGCCAATTTCTAGCTCCAGCTCAACAGTTCCCTTGGCACCAACTTTATGGTTGGTGAAACCTTCCAATCTTCCATGATAAGGCTCTAGCATGGTATCTTTTAAGCCCATTTGTTGGAAGGCAGAGTAGTATAGAATGTCTCGGGAGGCCCCCGTGTCAACAAGAAGTCTTTCAGATTCCACGTTATCAATTCGACCCTTTATCACCAAGGGTTGTTCACGGGCAGCACGGCTCCCTGCCAATTCATTGGGAGAAAAATTGATGACCTCTTCTGCTTTATAAACCCAAGCAGGAACGTGGTATACCTTGCTTAGTTCATGGATCTGATTTCTCAGCTGTCTGGTAGAGACTGTCTCTTCTCGTATCACATGCAGCTTGGCCCTAGGAGGCCTCTGTTCTCCATCCCCGCTCTTATCGTCATCTTCACTTTCCTCTTCCTTCCGTTTCCGCTTACCATCTTTCTTCATGACATAGCGATCGAGCTTTCCCTCGTCGACCCACCTTTGGATCATGTGCTTGAGGGCGATGCACCTTTCGGTGTTGTGACCATGGTCCTTGTGGAAATCAAATAATTTAGAAGTGTCGCGAGGGAATTTTGGTTTGTCGCTCAGTGGACGAGGCGGCGGAAGGTTTACTAACTGCATGATTTCAGTGATGGGTTTGGTAAGAGGGGTAAACACTTCAGGTTTTTCAGTACTCCTTGTTCTATTCTTTCCCTTGGATCCCTTACCATTCCCATTGTCATTGGAAGCGTGGAGAGTGCCAGCCGCTTCTGGTTCCGCCTTGTCGGATCCCCTTTTCTTGCTCTTATCCTCAGCCATGGCAATGGCATAAGCCACGTTGTACAAGTCAGCCTTGGACTTAGGTTCTCGGGCGGAGAGTTCATAAATGAGAGGACCGGATCTCAGTCCGGAATTGAAACAAACAATTACCTCTCTATCAGTGAGTCTTTCTTCCACTTGTTCCGCCATGGTTCGGAACCGATTGTAATAGCTCAAGGTGGATTCGTTCTTCCCTTGCTCGATATTGGCAAGGTCTGTTAATCTCTTCTTCCTCCTTCCAGCTGTTGCAAAGTGGTCCAAGAACATTCTCCTCATGCCTCTCCAGCTATCGATGCAACCTTTTTTCAGCTCACGAAACCAGGTCAAGGCTGTTCCGGAGAAGGTGCTCGCGAAAGCTTTACATAGCATGTCATCAGATTTGGTGAGGAGGTTCATGGTTTGTTCAAAACTTTGCACGTGGACCTTCGCATCTTGGTTTCCGTTATATTTTTCAAAACTCGAGACCTTAAAGTGAGGATTAGGTGGTGCGTCAGTTATCCTCTGGGAGAACGGACGGGTGGACCAGTCATAGTCGTCACTATCCACCTTCTTTCCCATTTCCATGTCATCAAGCCTTTGTTTCAAGAGTTCCCATTGTCTGGCTTCCACTCCCTTATCAGTGCTAGAGTGAGTGCTGCGTTGGGAGCTACGGGTTGACTTATCTCTTGGGCAGCCATTCACCCTACTGTGCTCCTCGTCGTTTCGACGGTTGTCCCCTCGTCTAGATGGTGCTTTATCTTGCCTTGGTTCTAACTCGTGGCCACCAAGTACCATTCTGTATGGCTGGGGAGTTCTCGGCCGTTCAAACTCACGAGGACGGGGAGAGTCTCGTCGAGGTCGAGGAGAATCTTGACGAGGTCGACGTGGTCGAGGTGAGTTGGGACGACGAGGTGCCATGACGAGACGAGGAGGGGATAAACGTTTGGACAGGCTGAGCCTCGTCCTTAGGTCTCTCGAATCTACCTCCTGGTCCTTGGAATGCAGTTGGCTCCTCAGGTCTATCACCTTGTCGTTCTTTTGATTGTGAGGCCGAGGATGGGGAGCGTCTCGGAGGGCCTGCTTAGGTGGTACAGCAGGATCAAGGGGAGGACCTCGTCGCTCACCCTGTTCCCTTCCACGAGAGTTGCCCGTCGAAGGCAGAATGAATTCAGCCATGGAGTTGTCTGGATCCAATTGTAAGAGAGCAGCCTGCGTCTCGTAAATCCTTTGGAACGTCTCCATTTGTCTATGCAACAAAGTACGTCGGTCGACGGGCTAGGTGCTTTCAGCTTGACCGACGTCGGCGTTCTTTGTCATCTTCCTCCCCATTCGTTTCCCTCGAGGACGAGTGATACGAGGAGGGTTGGCTCCTGCCCCCTCGGCAGCTGGCTGTCCCATGGAACGGAGACTCATGGCGAGGGGATGTGGTCCTTCGGGCGGAGGTGGAGGAGGAAGCACCTCGGTGTTAGGTGGGACCTCGTTGGTTTGGGTCTGCTCCTCAGCGGTAACACTTGTAAATCGTCCGTCTTCCATTGCAAATCAACGATTGTAACAGCGAATTACCAAACGGAAAATTTTCCACCAAATCAAGATTTCCGGCCAAAATTCGGAACAGAATTCAGCCGCTAACACGAAATTGCGAATTGCAATTTAATAACACCAAAATTTTTCGGCTAAAACGTTTGCTTCAGATAAAAATTTACAGATTCCGGTCGAATATGCAGAATCCGGCGAAAGTAAGAACAGAGCTAAAACGGAACAGATTTTTCCGTTCAAATCAAGAAGTGATCCGGCAAGAAATCTGGCTTCAAGCGAGCTATTTCCAGGCCAAACAAAGGGTGTTTGAGTCGATTCCCGGCAATGGAACCAATTGATGATGCCAAAATCGTCAAATCAGCCCAAATTCAAGCGATCGTTTGCTCTGGCGATTGCTTGACCTGAAAATAAGACCAAACACGTATACTAAGTCGGGGATTCACCGGCGAAGGCCCTCCGGCGTGAGAATAAGTTCACGGTTTATGATGAGAGAAACTAAATTGACAGAGTTTCGGTATCTCAAAAATAACGTACCAAATAATGTGATATATGGCTTATATTTATAGGGATGGATTGACAGAATCCATGTAGAACTGGGACTGTAAAGAGATAAGGTATAATCCTAGGAGGATTATAATTGTTAGAGAGTCCTTATTTGATCTGAACTGTAGGAGGTGGTTACAATTCTGATAAGATTGTAACTGCTGAATCCTTGCTTTATTAGGATTGTTGTAACTGCTTGCCGATAAGCCGAGGAGAGTAATTTCCTTATTTCGTCATGTGCAGGTAGGCCGAGATTCATGAATTTGTCTCCTCGTCACATAAAACTCTGTCGACATGAAGGAATGCCGAGACACACGATTTTGTCCTCTCGTCATATGACGATATGCCGAGCAGAATGATTTTGGTTCCTCGACATTTGAAGATATGCCGAGGTGCGAACTTTTCTCTCCTCGTCATTCATGACCTCTCGATCAATGATGAGCCGGGGAAAGAATAAGTAACATGGGGATCCCGTTGGTAACGTCAAGGCCAAGGAAGGCACCTCGTCCTCTAGGGAGGCGATCTCGACATACGAGAGAGGTCTTCCTCGGCCCTCATAGTTGGGGCGTATTTGCTTGCTTGTTGGGCCTAGGTCGGCCTTATTGATGACGAGGTATGAGGCTGAGGAAGCCCATTGTTGTCTCTCGTAACTCATAGATGGATTATGTTTATAGCCCAATCCACTTGGGCCTGACCCGGACAAGCTCATGTTCGTATCTCGGTTTATACTGTTCATATTTCATATAAAACATATTATACTATTTTTATTTAAGTTTTAAAGATTATGTATAAAATTTAATGCCGTTTATTAATATGTTTGAATGTTTTTTTATAATTTTTTTAAGCTTTATATAATCAAATAATGTTAAAAATTAATAAATGGACTTGGAGCATACCGCTGGGAATGGTGAAGCGAGCACATGCCAATTGAGCTTTATCCACAGGACGGACGAATCAGGCTAGACCCAATTGGTATGTGACTCACTTCAATACGGCCGAGCCAAGCGTGGCCGTTAGCCCATAAACATTATCAGACTAAAGCTTCGTTTGTTTTAGGTAAAATTGGTTATGAAAATTGAAATCTGAAAAATATAATATTTTCTAAAAAACGACACAAATTCCCCTATAGACCCAATCGGATTAACTAAAATTGTTTTTCCTTATCTTAATTTGAATAGTTAGATCATTGATAAAGGGTATAAATGTCTTTTGAGTAGCCTCACCTTTACACCAAAAGAGCCCACCCGTTTCTAAAAAAAATAATTTGAACCATTAAGTAATCCGATTTCGAATTGCATAGGCCCAATTCCCATTTCATGGACCCGACCGGATTAACTAAAATTGTCTTTCCTTATTTAATTTAAGAAATCAGAGTTAAGGTGCTTAGAGGAAGTCACAAAATTTGGTTTGCAAAATGATGTTTCACGATTTTGTTGATGCTTTTAATTAGTTTGTGGTGGGTCCATACAACCAATAAAATTTTATATTCTCATTTCATATCTGATGCTACCATGGAAAATGGTGCATAGGAAACTGACCGGGGTAGCGGCGGCGGCCGGACCGGAAAAACATGCTCCGACTGATCCGATCTCAAATGGGACCTACAACACAAAACACCGTTCAGGGTGGGGTTTCCCCACAAACCCTCCGGCGTGAGAATCATCAATCTCATTCATAACATTTCATAATATATTGACATAATCTTAGAGAGAGAGAGAGAGAGAAAAGAGAGAGAAAGCTTAAAGTGAGACATACCTTTGAAAATGAAGGGAGGGAGTATTTATATGACCCATGACTCATCATTATCATCTTATCCTTACTTTACACGTGTCAACCATTCAATGGGGGGAAAATCTATCAAAAGATTTCATTTGGATAAGGTCAAGGCCAAAATCTTGACACGTGGCACGTTCCGTACCTGGAGACATCAACATGCTGCAAGACTCAACATCAGACATGCGGGAAGACATGCGGGAAGACCATACATAGGCACATTCGGGACATGCGGGAAGACATGCGGGAAGGCCATACAAGGCACATTCGGGACATGCGGGAAGACCAACATAGGCGGGATGCGACAAGCCACGGGACAATCCACTTCCTGTCATACTACAACCCACTTGCTGCATGACGACAAACCACTTCCTGTCATGCGATAAGCCACTTGCTGCATGACGACAAACCACTTCCTGTCATGCGACAAGCCACTATATAGGCCACATTTGGTCTTGGTCCGAGTCAACATTTATCGGGCATAATATTTTGTTATGGTATATCAAAAGCCCCCGACTCCTTAGCTCGATTATTCATGATCGAGCCGAGGAGTAAAATAGCATACATAACAAAATATAGCTTTACCACACCGAGTTAATTTCCCTGGTACAAAACATAAATATGTTCCTCGATCTCTCTCCATCACTTTCATTTACTGACTTCTCATTTTACTTCAACTTTTGCCTTTTCTCTCTCATTTCATTTCACGACTTTCCTATATTCAACTCTTTCTACGAATCCTGGATCTCTCCCCGGACGCCGCATCCACTTGTCGCCTGGGTCTCTCCCCAGGTCACCACATCCATTTGGCGCATTGATCTTTAACCAAGACGATGCATCCGGCAGCGCCTTGGTCTCTAACCAAGACGCGACATCCCTTTGGGCGACTTGGTCTCTAACCAAGACGCCGCATTCATTAGGTGCCTTGGTCTCTAACCAAGACACCGCATCCCTTTTGGGCGACTTGGTCTCTAACCAAGACGCCGCATCCATTAGGTGCCTTGATCTCTAACCAAGACACCGCATCCCTTTTGGGCGACTTGGTCTCTAACCAAGACGCCGCATCTATTAGGTGCCTTGATCTCTAACCAAGACACCGCATCCCTTTTGGGCGACTTGGTCTCTAACCAAGACGCCGCATCCATTAGGTGCCTTGGTCTCTAACCAAGACACCGCATCCCTTTTGGACGACTTGGTCTCTAACCAAGACGCCGCATCCATTAGGTGCCTTGATCTCTAACCAAGACACCGCATCCCTTTTGGGCGACTTGGTCTCTAACCAAGACGCCGCATCCATTAGGTGCCTTGGTCTCTAACCAAGACACCGCATCCCTTTTGGGCGACTTGGTCTCTAACCAAGACGCCGCATCCATTAGGTGCCTTGGTCTCTAACCAAGACACCGCATCCCTTTTGGGCGACTTGGTCTCTAACCAAGACGCCGCATCCATTATCAACAACTTTAGCGGCATCAATCTTTATCAACTTTCTTTATCAACTTTGGGGCGACTTTATCAACTTTGGCACATAAGCAGTTCGGGATGCGAGCCCATCATGCAGTTCGGGATGCGAGCCCTTCTCTCGGGCAGTTAGGGATGCGAGCCCAACAGTTCGGGATGCCAGCCCTTCTCTCAGACAGTTAGGGATGCGAGCCCAACAGTTCGGGATGCCAGCCCTTCTCTCAGACAGTTAGGGATGCGAGCCCAACAGTTCGGGATGCCAGCCCTTCTTTTTTTCAAAACTTTTCAAAACATTTTCTTCGCCAAAAATTCAAAACATGGCATCCCACCAAACTTTAACTTTTCGAAAACTTTTGAAACTCGCGACATCCCGCCAACTTTACCTCGCAGTTCGGTTGGCTCAAAATGGAGTCCCCTGTGAAGGACGCACGACAAGTCGGGGGCTTTTGATATACCATAACAAAATATTATGCCCGATAAATGTTGACTCGGACCAAGACCAAATGTGGCCTATATAGTGGCTTGTCGCATGACAGGAAGTGGTTTGTCGTCATGCAGCAAGTGGCTTATCGCATGACAGGAAGTGGTTTGTCGTCATGCAGCAAGTGGGTTGTCGCATGACAGGAAGTGGTTTGTCGTCATGCAGCAAGTGGGTTGTAGTATGACAGGAAGTGGATTGTCCCGTGGCTTGTCGCATCCCGCCTATGTTGGTCTTCCCGCATGTCCCGAATGTGCCTTGTATGGCCTTCCCGCATGTCCCGAATGTGCCTATGTATGGTCTTCCCGCATGTCTTCCCGCATGTCTGATGTTGAGTCTTGCAGCATGTTGATGTCTCCAGGTACGGAACGTGCCACGTGTCAAGATTTTGGCCTTGACCTTATCCAAATGAAATCTTTTGATAGATTTTCCCCCCATTGAATGGTTGACACGTGTAAAGTAAGGATAAGATGATAATGATGAGTCATGGGTCATATAAATACTCCCTCCCTTCATTTTCAAAGGTATGTCTCACTTTAAGCTTTCTCTCTCTTTTCTCTCTCTCTCTCTCTCTAAGATTATGTCAATATATTATGAAATGTTATGAATGAGATTGATGATTCTCACGCCGGAGGGTTTGTGGGGGGGAAACCCCCCACCCCTAACGGTGTTTTGTGTTGTAGGTCCCATTTGAGATCGGATCAGTCGGAGCATGTTTTTCCGGTCCGGCCGCCGCCGCTACCCCGGTCAGTTTCCTATGCACCATTTTCCATGGTAGCATCAGATGGTTCCGTTGCCGGGACTGACTAGAGGAGCCGAAGGTATCGATCTGGAGTGTAGTGGGGGTAGCAGCAGTCGGAGTTCGCCGAAGTTGGCCGGAATTTAGAAAGTCAGTATTTTTTCGTTTTTCTGGGCGTAATAGAGGCAGATCTGAATCTGGGAATTGAACCTGGTAGCTTCAATATCAGGAAAGTATGTAGAGAAGGAGGAGAAAGGGTATTTCTGGGTTCGTTAATCACCGGAGAGGAGTCGTTCGTCGGAAAATTAAAGGAAAAGGTAGAGAGAGAAAGAAAAAGTAAACAGTTGAATCAGAGTAGAAAAGTGAGACGGAGATTTTTAGGTCGGAGTAGTAATCTGAAGAAGTGGTGGTATTCGAGTTTTAGGATTCAGGGATCGTTTCGGGGTTGACGAGTGGCAAGGCAAATTGGTAAAATTGACCGTGCGAGAAAAGAGGAAAACATGTTGCCGCAAAATGAAAAGGAAATAGCGAGTCAGTGTCGAAAAGCAATGTCGCAATGTGGCAGAGGGGAAATCGAGAAGTTAAGTCAAAAATTGGTGCGTGGAAAATCAATCAGATTGCCAATTCCAAGTTACCATGGAAGTCGCAAGAATGACGTCTCAAAAAACCAAATCACTAGAAGATAAAATCGCAAAGAGAAAAAGACTTACACGAATGAAATTAAGACCGGGTTTGAAGGAAATCAAGGTGGAAGAGCGAATTGAGAAGCAGCTTTGATGTCGCCGGCTCGTGGTGTCGAGAGGGAGAGAAGCGGGAAAGGTGAAGGAGCAAATGTGTATGTCGCCGGCGGTGGCGGTTGTTTTGGGATGTCGCCGTTTCGTTTTTGCCGCCAGGTTTCGGAGCGGGTGTCGCCGGATAGATGGGTTTCGTCGGAATCAATGGACGCCGCCAGTTGATGTCGCGGCGGTAGCTTTGGACTTGTATGTCGCCGGTTCGGGAAGGGAGATGGAAGGAAACGGAAAAAGTGAGGAGCAGAGTCAGTTGAGCGTCGCTTTGACTGAAGTTTAGGTTGTACATTAATGTCACCGGCGGAGAGTGTCGTCATTTGGGAAAATCTCGCCGGGAAGGAGGATTGTCGCCGGCCAAGCTTACTCCAAGCCCCGTTTGTCTATTATGGCCGGGAAGCATTGATGTCGCCTAGAGAAGACTAAGCTGCCGTGAAAAGCGCCAGGTTTGAAGCGGTTGCTTGGTCTGTGGAATAGGAGAGATATAATGGGCTGCTGAGTGGAAAATGAAAGGAAAAGAAAATGAAAGGAAAAGGAATTAAATAAATTGGAAATGTTGGCTTTCTTGGGTTTACTGGAGGGTAGGGAGTGGGAAAGAGATGAAGTAAAGTGATGGGAAATTAAGAACCACACAAATTATGTGGATGCAAAGGACAAGGACAGGCACGTGGATCATTTTGTGGGGAATTAATCTGAAAGGGAGGCCATGTCAACAAACGATTGTTAAAGCTTCCGTTAAGTTTTCAGCGAAATTCGGCAAAAGTATCGTTAATCTCCGTCAGGTCGCCTCTTTCCATCTTTTATATTCATGTTAAATGGTTTTTTATGAGCACATTATTTGAGAATATGAATGCATGCTTGCTTAGAAATGATGTTACGTAGCAAAATTAAATGTGTTCTCTGTTTATTATGTTCACGGAATGTCACATGTTTCAATGTTTTGAAAGTTAAAGTTTGGCGGGATGCCGCCGTTTGAAAAATTTTCGAAAAGGTGAAGTTTGGCGAGATGCCGCATGTTTCAATGTTTTGAAAAGGTAAAGTTGGCGGGATGTCGCGAGTTTCAAAAGTTTTCGAAAAGTTAAAGTTTGGTGGGATGCCATGTTTTGAATTTTTGGCGAAGAAAATGTTTTGAAAAGTTTTGAAAAAAAGAAGGGCTGGCATCCCGAACTGTTGGGCTCGCATCCCTAACTGTCTGAGAGAAGGGCTGGCATCCCGAACTGTTGGGCTCGCATCCCTGCTCGAGAGAAGAGCTGGCATCGGCTGCGGGCTCGCATCCCTAACTGTCTGAGAGAAGGGCTGGCATCCCGAACTGTTGGGCTCGCATCCCTAACTGTCCGAGAGAAGGGCTCGCATCCCGAACTGCATGATGGGCTCGCATCCCGAACTGCTTATGTGCCAAAGTTGATAAAGTCGCCCCAAAGTTGATAAAGAAAGTTGATAAAGATTGATGCCGCTAAAGTTGTTGATAATGGATGCGGCGTCTTGGTTAGAGACCAAGTCGCCCAAAAGGGATGCGGTGTCTTGGTTAGAGACCAAGGCACCTAATGGATGCGGCGTCTTGGTTAGAGATCAAGTCGCCCAAAAGGGATGTGGTGTCTTGGTTAGAGACCAAGGCACCTAATGGATGCGGCGTCTTGGTTAGAGACCAAGTCGCCCAAAAGGGATGCGGTGTCTTGGTTAGAGACCAAGGCACCTAATGGACGCGGCGTCTTGGTTAGAGACCAAGTCGCCCGGAGATGCGGTGTCTTGGTTAGAGACCAAGGCACCTAATGGAATGCGGCGTCTTGGTTAGAGACCAAGTCGCCCAAAGGGATGCGGTGTCTTGGTTTAGAGATCAAGGCACCTAATGGATGCGGCGTCTTGGTTAGAGACCAAGTCGCCCAGGGATGCGGTGTCTTGGTTAGAGATCAAGGCACCTAATGGATGCGGCGTCTTGGTTAGAGACCAAGTCGCTCAAAAGGATGCGGTGTCTTGGTTGAGACCAAGGCACCTAATGGATGCGGCGTCTTCATTAGAGACCAAGTCGCCAGGGATGTCGCGTCTTGGTTAGAGACCAAGGCGCCAAGTGGATGCATCGTCTTGGTTAAAGATCAATGCGCCAAATGGATGTGGTGACCTGGGGAGAGACCCAGGCGACAAGTGGATGCGGCGTCAGGAGAGATCCGGGGATTCGTAGAAAGAGTTGAATATAGGAAAGTCGTGAAATGAAATGAGAGAGAAAAGGCAAAAGTTGAAGTAAAATGAGAAGTCAGTAAATGAAAGTGATGGAGAGAGATCGAGGAACATATTTATGTTTTGTACCAGGGAAATTAACTCGGTGTGGTAAAGCTATATTTTGTTATGTATGCTATTTTACTCCTCGGCTCGATCATGAATAATCGAGCTAAGGAGTCGGGGGCTTTTGATATACCATAACAAAATATTATGCCCGATAAATGTTGACTCGGACCAAGACCAAATGTGGCCTATATAGTGGCTTGTCGCATGACAGGAAGTGGTTTGTCGTCATGCAGTGGCTGGCATCGCATGACAGAAGTGGTTTGTCGATGCATGCCAGTGGGTTGTCGCATGACAGGAAGTGGTTTGTCGTCATGCAGCAAGTGGGTTGTAGTATGACAGGAAGTGGATTGTCCCGTGGCTTGTCGCATCCCGCCTATGTTGGTCTTCCCGCATGTCCCGAATGTGCCTTGTATGGCCTTCCCGCATGTCTTCCCGCATGTCCCGAATGTGCCTATGTATGGTCTTCCCGCATGTCTTCCCGCATGTCTGATGTTGAGTCTTGCAGCATGTTGATGTCTTCAGGTACGGAACGTGCCACGTGTCAAGATTTTGGCCTTGACCTTATCCAAATGAAATCTTTTGATAGATTTTCCCCCCATTGAATGGTTGACACGTGTAAAGTAAGGATAAGATGATAATGATGAGTCATGGGTCATATAAATACTCCCTCCCTTCATTTTCAAAGGTATGTCTCACTTTAAGCTTTCTCTCTCTTTTCTCTCTCTCTCTCTCTAAGATTATGTCAATATATTATGAAATGTTATGAATGAGATTGATGATTCTCACGCCGAGGCCATGTGGGGGAAACCCCCCACCCCTAACGGTGTTTTGTGTTGTAGGTCCCATTTGAGATCGGATCAGTCGGAGCATGTTTTTCCGGTCCGGCCGCCGCCGCTACCCCGGTCAGTTTCCTATGCACCATTTTCCATGGTAGCATCAATATCTTTTTGTAAAAAAAAAAAAATGCACCTCTAACATTGACAGTGAGGAATAACCTCTTTCGTCAATGAACTTTGCAGCTTTTGTTCTTATTTTGCAGCTTGTTACTACTAGTACATATCCTCTTTCTCATCTTCCGTATTCATTGAAAACAATTCCACCAAAATAAAACAACACAAGTATTTGATCGTAAAAAAAAATGAGTGACAATAATTGATTAGTGGTTTTCATCGGACATGGAATCGCTTAAACGTTTTTTTTTCTTACAGCGAAGCGAAATGAAAATCAGACAACAAATGTAAAGAACGTTTAACACAATGTAAAATATTTTAAGCGATATGTAAAAACGCTCTTTTGGACTACTAAAAATTTTAGTGTTTTTAAATAGCGCTGAAAACATTTTACATTGTGTCGAGCACCTTTTATATTTGTTGTCTGATTTTCATTTTGTTCAAAATCCGTTTATGCCCGTAATCTTTCTCAAAATTCAATGGCTCTCCTAACACAAGCAAAAGGATGGCAATTAAAATTGGTAGGAGAATAGACGAACGTTGCTATCTTCTTCTTCAGCCTCTTCTTGTTTGTTTACCCATTTCACCATGTCATCCGTGAAAGCCTCCTGACCGAATAATGTAAAATTTGAAACCTAAATATAGATTATTTCTGTTACAGTAATTATAAAAAAAGAGTTAAAAAATAGAAAGCCAGTAAAAAAAATATCGGCCACTGAAATTTGTGGAAAGATGAATATAAATAGTAATTGATGTGATATAATTATTTTCCATAATGAGAAATTCATAGAGCCCTGGTCAATTTCCAGTCTCTCGAGAGCGAGGTTTTCCTCTCCAAACAAGTCTATTTCCCCAGCAAATCACCCCAGCGGCAAGTCCCCATCCTTGCGTTAGCAAAGAATTGGTCGGGCAGATCGCAAAGGGTGATAGTCGTTGGGCGGGAAATAGAACAAGGTACTAATTTTTCCTTTTTTTTTCTTCTTGCAATGTTTTCCATTAACACGATCTTCAAACAATGCCCAAGTATATAAATAAACATGCATAAACATTTATCTTTATAACATTTTGTCTCCATCTCTCCCTATGTGTTTCTTTTCCAATCATTTGCTTCTTTATGCATGGACATATAACATATCTTTTCATTTCATTGATGCCCTAAACGGTAAAACGCTTACAGTAATTATACATATGCGCACACACATCGGGCCTCTCACTAAACACAAAGGTGTGTGAGTGTGGGTGTGAGAGTGCGCACACACGCACACGCACACGCACACACATGATACATACATATAGATATATATATATATATACATGATACATACATATAGATATATATATATATATATATATATATATATATATATATATATATATATATATATATATATATATATATATATATATATAAATATATGTATATATTGTACGAATCATAGGAAGCAATGGTGTATTACATTTAAACTGCAACAGCTATTTGGGTCGGATAGAGCTATAAATTCACAGGCTTTATAGAAAATTATCCTGCGAGCAGTCAAACTATTGCGGTATTCATGCCTTTCTAAGTCACATATTGCGATCTGATATTCCACAGGAGTGAGGAGCAAAGGAAGAAAAAAAGAAAAATATGAGCAACACAAGCATGATAGGTACTACAATGTTTGTAATCCTTGCAGTGCTCTTCACCATCATCGCCAACTCCACCACCAAGGCTTCTCCCATCATTATCTTCCGTAAAACTGATATAAAAATCATTGTGACTAATGCTCACTGGAACTTCCTGAGCGTCCGATGCTTTTCATTCGACGATTCCCTCGGGATTCAGCACATGCGACCTTGGCAACAATACATCTTCCACATCCCCCAACGAGCCATCTACCCTACCTCAACAATGGTTAACTGCTCAACAAATATGGGTACCTTTGTGGCATTTAAGCATGATTATGAATGTGCTCTGACCGAAGTCAAGGAGTGTCAATGGCGATTTGATCTCAAGAGCACATATCATTACTTACAGTCCAAGGATAAGTGGGAGACCGTTGATTACAATCCAAACTATGAGTCTCTGGCAAAGGGTGGGGTTGTTAAAGGGAGGTATGTCAATTAGGGTTCCTAGAAAAACAAGGGACCCAGTCAGTCGAGAGGAGAAAGAGATTTAGGGAAATTGTGGGTTTTCTAGATTGAGTTGTTCTGTAAATTTAAAATGTTTCAACGGTTTTGCTAGAGGTAAGGTTTCATATCTACTATAGCTATCACTCTAGTATGTTTCTATAGCTTTATCCTAAATACCTCCTGCCCCTATTGTGTAAATATTTCCCTGGAATTAATGTTTTATTTTATGTAAATTCAAGTTCTTGGTTCTGGGAAATTTTTGGACATAATATTACTATCATTTCATATTTATCGAGCCAACAACCACTTTGTGACCAAACAACCTAAAACTAGACAAATCCAATATAATATAAGCATCAATTCACCATCCAGTTTTCTGTAATGATCCTGACAAGTTGAAAAGTTTTTGACAGCATTTCAGGTTTCTGTTATTAAAACGAGAATGATTTCTAGTACTGCTACAAAAAATACAGTTTCTGTTTCCAGAAATATAAAATGCAGTGCAAAAAAACTAGTACCAATTATGACAATTTTTGGATTCACCCTTTCTAAATAAGAAAAAAAGTAGATAGAGAACCTCTAGTAGTGTGCCGAGAAATTGAGCTTCTTCATCACTTTTGCATAAGCCAAAGGGACCGTGCTTGGTTGTCTGAGCCTACGTTTAGCCTTCTTGGACTGTATCAAGAAATAGAATCATGTCAGTTTTATGTAAGTATGCTTTACTTCAGCAGTTTGCAAACTCGAGATGATGTTAGAACAAAATCCAATCACCATAGCAAGAATATTTGCAGGAAGGAAATATAGCATAGCTAATTAAGAAATTACACTCTCTCAGTTCCAAATTCGATTGTCCACCAACTGCAAGTAGAACTTTACAAAACAATTCATTCATGGAAGCTAAGATTCCACAAGCCAGATACTCTTGGTAAACATACTCCCTCCGTCCCAAAATAATCACTACTTTTTTTGCCTTTAATACGAATGAACTCTGAGCAATAATTAGGAGTTTTTATCAAAAACTACCTCAAAAAGATGCTATTTACAAACAAAAAAAACATGTAAGTTGTGATATTACAAAAAACTACTTTTTTTTTTTTTTGCCTTTTTCAGTTAAAATAACTGATAAATGCATTATCAGTTTTTTAAAGAGTATTTTGTGCTTGGTGTTTTGGTTAAGCAAGTGATAAATGCATTTATAAGTTATAACTGATAAATGCATTTATAAGTTATAACTGATAAATACATTTATAAGTTATAACTGATAAATATCAGTTATTTGACAGATAAACGCAAAAAAAAAGGTTGTTTTTTGTAATATCCAACTTGTGTGGGTTTTTTTGTAATATCCATCTTTCAAAAGTAATTTTTGGTAAATGCCCCTGATTATAAGTTGAATTAATACAACTTTTAGATTTACATTAGTATAATTAAATCAACATATAATTATTGCTCAAAGTTAATTCGTAGTAACGGCAAAAAAAGTAGGAAGATCATTTTAGGACGGTGGGGATAATAAACTTAATTGTCAATGTCCTCTTATTAGCTATAAAAAAGGGGCAACCTAATA
This sequence comes from Adenophora triphylla var. japonica, assembly GCA_022495995.1. Taxonomy (NCBI): domain Eukaryota; kingdom Viridiplantae; phylum Streptophyta; class Magnoliopsida; order Asterales; family Campanulaceae; genus Adenophora; species Adenophora triphylla. Next base: position 129,686 of record JAFEMH010002987.1, on the reverse strand, counting down.
TGCAGGGGGGTCTAGGGAAGGAGTGAACCCACATTCCACTTGCCTTTAATAAAAAGATGAGATCCATTTTCTGCTTCAAATGGTATGATAACAGTTCTCTCCTTTGCAAATTACTTTCCACACTCCAACTATACAAAATGTAGAGGCTGGCTTTGGAAACCAGAACACCTTTCTATCCCCAAGTTGCCCAGCCCATCACCACCCATTCCAAAAGACTCCAAATCTGCCAATTATATCCACAACCATCACCCAACAATGCTTTACTACATTGCAACATAATGAAAATGCACACACAAATTAACTTTAAAGCTCATCAATATTCTCAGCCCTGAATAGCTTTGAAAGTTTACATGAATATTTATATGCTAACAATACTAGGAAAAGGAAATGATAATGATAATAATTCAGGAGCGGGAAACTAATACCGGAAGAAATAGGAAAATACTAACACTAACTATTCCTACTTAAATTACGAAAACACTTAAACTAACCCTACTAGACTAGATTACTTAAATATTACTCCCTCCATCCTAGAGAAAGAGTCCTAGTTTCCTTTTTGGTATGTTATAAGTCTCATTCCCAAAATGGCAAATGATGAATAGTGTTTTGGACAACTTTATTCTTATAATGCTCGTGTAATTAAAAAAAAAAAAAAAAACCAACATTTGACTACTTACTTTTTACCCACTTGCATTATAAATAGTTTTTTGAACGATTATATCCTCAACCCACTTGCAATATTTACCCTTCTTTTATTGTTTCCTTAATAAGCATGCAAAATCTAAGTAGGACTCTTAGGCTGTGTTTGGTAACAACAATCACTTAATGCTTGTTGATTAATGACAATCTTAGAAAACTCGAGTCTTTGAAAACAAGTTGTGGTCAATCTTCATGCTCAGCGGCTCTTACTATAACTGAGAATATTGATACTTGTATGGTAAGAGGAAATGGGATGGCTGTTACAATTCAAGTCAAGGGTCCACCCTTAATTTGATTTGGTTGCACAAAAGGAAGCAATTCATCAACAAGCATTAATTACGTAATGCTACCAAACACAACCTCACTCTGGAATGGAGGGGGAAATAATCTTTGATGTGCGCTACTGCATAAATTACATCAATTTCTCCCTCAATAATGAAACAAGGTAACCAAATAATAATTTGTAGTTAAATCCATTGTTTCATCCATCATGTTTGGCATCATTCTCCCCATCATTTAAGAAATATCGTCCTTGAATTTCGAAGTGGCGAAGAAGAAGAACGCACAATTTAGTTTTAAAGCTCACTCCGCATATTAATCTCAACCCCGCATAGCTTTAAAAGCTTTAATGATTATTTATAGGCTAAACTAAGAGACAATTCCTCTAAGGCCCCTCGGCCCAACATTAACGCTTTAAGTGCATTTTTGCAATTCCTTTAAGGCCCCTAATCCCCAGCCTCTTCAAATTGGCTAGCACCCTTTAAATTCACCTGCGTGGTTCATTAAATAAAAAAAAACAGTTCCAGAGTAAACAAAAAACCTGATGTCTGAGCCAAGAAAACTATGATAGCCAACTATCAAGCCCAAAAAAACTCTGATAATTGACTATCAGAGCCAAAATAAGCCTTGATAATTGTCTCTCAAAATTTTAGTATAAGATATGTAGGCAAAGAAGGGGGAGCATTGAGGTGTTGTCGTGTAACCTTAAGGTCACGAGTTCAAGTCTTGAAAGCAGACTCTTGCATTTATGCAGGATAAGTTTTTGCCTACATTCACCCTTGTGGCGGGGACCATTCCCCAGACCCTCGCTATGCAGGGATTCTTTGGTGCACAGGTGCCCTTTTTTAGATATAGGCAAAAAAAATACACCAAAATTGCTTCGAGAGACAAACCTAATTTCAAACCCAAAAATCAACAAAAACAACCAAATCTGATTTCCAACTACAGAACCTAAATCAAACACAGAGAATAGAAAGAAAAGGAACAAGATACAACAAAATCATACGAAAATCGACACACACACTCATAAAATCTTGATCAACAGATAGCAAATCCCTACTCACAAAAATTGACACACACACACACACAGAGAAACATGTTTGGCTCATTTTGAACACAAATCTAACAAATCTGGTCTGAAAAATAATGCACAATTACACGCGTTTGATAATGATTTCCACCACTTATAAAAATAAATAAATCTTAAAGATACGTCAACTTGTTAAGCTGGAGATGATCGAGTTTCCACTCATGAAATAAGCTTCTTTGTTTTTGGATAAGAAAAAAAAATACACATATTCCCTCTGTCCCATAGCAAATATTACTTCTTTCCTTGGGCCGTCCCGTAACAGATGTTATTATCCCAAAATGTAAAGTTGATATTACTTCTTTATTCAATGGAACCCACTTTCCACTCGCAACGACAATCTACTTACTATTTCCTGCCCCACTTTCTCTCTCCTGCTTTACTTTTCATACTCACAAGTCACAACATCTATTCCACTATCAATGTTATACTACTTTTCTTTGATTTACGCACATTCAATTTTGGATACATTTAGAAACACATATTACAAGATGATGGTGCTAAATCCATCAGAGAAAGCCAACAACATATAATATAATAGTAATAGCAATTTAAAAGACCAAAAAAAAAAAAAAAAGCTAAGCCTCTAAAAACATCAAGTAAGCTACAAAAAGTAAAGCCGCCAGTCTGCCTACTTATCTGAGAGGGGAACCCCGCAAAAGGTGTCTCCCGGCGATGTAAATAAAGAGATCAAATGTAAAGTGTAGTCCATAGGAGGGTTTTACTCTGAATTCTTTCCACACGGATGCCCATAAAACCGCAAAGACCCCACATTGCCATAGCAAAGCTTTATTGCCCTCCTTACTAAACCTTGAAATCTAACTAGAGGCAAGACAAAACAGAACCAGCACACCCAAACTGCATAATCTCATCTGCCACCATAAAAAAGTTTGAGCCAAACAAACCAGGCAACTTCCCAATGTAAATAAGATAGTCCTGAGATCCAGCGGAGGACTTGCACATTTCTCACCAATCCGAGAAATCCTCTTGCAAGTGCAACATGTCATTCATCTTAACCTTGTTGATTTTAAAAGAAAGACTGAGCTTCTCAAATGAAAGAAGCAACACGGAACAGCTGTGGCTTAGGATATTGAATCAGATAGCCCAGAAGGGTCGACAACACCCAAGAACCCTCCAAGACCTTGAATCTAAGACACAAGATAAGTCAACCCTGAATATCGAGAAGAGCCACCATGGAATTAGGTTTCAATAGTGCACAATATGAAGACCTCATTTGCAGTTAACAATCCGCTTTTGTTGAGTCTTTGCCTATGGCTATAACATGAGATCTCCAAAAACATCCTTCAACTTCAAGCACTAGTCCAGATACAATACTGAAACAAAAATGCTCAGCTACACAATAAATGAAATATACTCGAGCTCTTTAGAGATGCAAGTATGCAACCTTCTCTCTTACAAACTCCACCAAACCCCATCACGCAAGATGCTAGAGAGTTTTCCACTTTTGGTTCTTAGGAGTAGCATGTAGATCTTACTATCTACTTGTTTTAACCCCCTTATATTTCTGGAGGTTATGACAAATAACACCAGATGTCACACGCGTACGCTCGTGGATCATAATTGCCGGAAAGGTACATTACAGCTGTTTCTATATCATATCAAAGGTCAACACGTCTGGGTAGTTTGAGGATAACGAAATCATAGGCTTAGCTCCTAATCCAAAAGCCCTGACAGACTCGATGCACCTACAGAGATTCTAGCATCAATACCTAGCGGAAGAGCAAGTATGCAAGGCAGCACATGCTGCTCTACTCTAAAACCAAAGTCGAATTACACAGGAGAAAGCTCGAGATCAGCCCTTGAATCATGTTGCATATTCGTTCTTTATGCCCTCTTTAGTCTAGAAAATTTTATAATTAGTAATTCGATTTGGTTATAGCTTTTCAGATGGTATTCAATGGTTTACAGTCCACCTTTAGGATTTTAGGTGATTTATGATGCTTTACGTAAGTATCAAGTTTTATTTGTGTGTTATGTAACAGACTAATTAGCTTTTGAAATATTCCTATTATTTTATAGCACTCTGTGTGTATACTAGAGAATTTCTCACTATCAAATGAGTGAAGTAATCCATATTTATCGGTCCACACTACTTGTCTAGAAAAGATCGAACAATCAAAGACATCCTGAAGGAACCTAGGGATTATCTTGTTATTTGCAAATTGGTTAGGGGAAGATGAATAGGAAGAAGCTGAGAGACCCTCTTGGGCGCAGAAAGAATGCTTTTTTAGGTGTTGCATATTATTAGAACTCATTAAGCCATATTTGGATCATTATGCTCAATGAAAGATCAATGCGAGTAGCCCCATCTACGGTAATCTAAGGTTGCTAGTCCATGAATTAAGTCCTTCCTTGTAGACATCAATGGCTACAGTAGGACTGTTTCTTCGTGAAAGGTGTTCTAAGAAAGGAAATTCATTTTATGGTTTTTTTATAGAAAAGGAAGATTAAGATTCATTAGATGGAGGAAATAATACAAAGATAAGAGGACAAGATGTCTCTATATAGCAAAAGAAAAAAAATGAAAGAAAAACAAAAATTACAATGTAGACTATTCAAATATAAAACCAAACTAATGTAAAGTTGCAGTCCAATCTCTACTCCATTCGATTATAGATAATCCTCGAAAAGCTCCCAAAGCCGATGCCCACAAAGAATCAAGAAACGCAATCCTCTCCTCAAGTAAAAGAAAAGACAGTGACCTATTCTCAAACATCCTGGCATTCCGTTCCATCCAAATACTCCACATCGTTGCAAAACCCCGACACTACCATAATATGATGCCATCGCTCTCCTTTCCAAATCCACAAAATCGAATTTGAAGGAAGCCATTTACCTCTATCTTCCCTGCATTACTTTTTTTCACACAGAAAAAAGATTGTCGTATTAACTTGCAAAGAGGGCACAGCCTATGTGCAATTGGAATACACCCAAAATAAAAAACAAAAGAACCCAATCCAGTATCCACATTGACAAGGAACTAACCAACAAACTCCGTCAACTCCCCAACAAAAATATACCCCACACATTTTTCATATACCTACATATTCCAGAAAATCCTCAGGCACCCAAATAAGAGAGGTTCAACATTGTGCACTCCATCCTTTGTATTGCAAGCTCAATGCCCAAAGCTTATTCCATTATTTTCCTTTCACGCGCTCCACATAAGTCACAAGAGGGCTGTTATCCATCATTGTAGTAAGATATTTAACATGAGTACCTGACCAAGCAAAGAAAAGAGCTTCAACCAATTCCAGAACAGCACCTCGGTTGAAAAGGGCAAGTGATTTACTGATTCTGTGTACACAGATAGCACCATTATTAAAGGTCAGAATGGGTTCCCAAGCAGATGTTCACACTAAAACCAGCACCAAACAGGTTAAGGGCCTTATATCTCCAATTATTTCCATACAATGAGTTTGATTAAGTAATGATATCCTTATAGCTTGACTTAACCGAGAACATCTTTCTTCTTCTTAGGTATCCATCTCGGCTTATCCTTGACACCTCTTAGACTGCTCATCACAAACAAAACAATATCATAAAATTTCTAAACTATCCTTCACTACTTAGCTGAAGGGAAATTTAAACACTAAGAACCCCCTTTACTTAAGGTCATACCACGTCATAACTTCCTTGCTTCAACAGCTTCGACAATAAACAAGCCAAAATCTTGTTTTCCAGGATTAATTTATTCCCTTCAACATCCAACAAGAATCCTGCTCTAGATAAATTTATTCCCTTCAATGTCCAAGAAGAATCATGCTCTATCAGTAACTCTTATCATTCACACCATTCTTCCTTACTTTCGGCTTCCATGCATATAGAAATTCTCGTAAATACAAATGCATAACAGTTTGTAAGATAGAATGTCTTGATCTTCCATAATGCGGGATAACTAACCAAAATTAATCCAGAAACATCTTTACCACTTGCACAACATGATAACTTGTAGAACCATATATTTCTAATCTTTCTATGCTTTGTTTCTGAAACTGAATAGTCTACTCAGCCAAGAGAATTTACACAAAACATGAATTATTTAATATAACATTAGTACGTGCATATCATACCTTTAAATGTGCATTGTGTCGTGTTCCCTCCCGCCACCGCCTAATCTGCCCATCCTTCATTGTCCTAAATCTGCCTTTATAAGACCTGATCAACAAAATTCAGCAAATACAAGCTCTTAGTCATTTCACAGTCACATTTACTCATACATAAATGAAATTAACCAAGACAACCACTTACGAATAGGTTTTCATTTTGATTTTCTTAACCTTTGAGACTATGGGAGAACTCGGTCTCCTAACCTTGGCATGTCTCTTCCTTTGTTTCAAGGTAACATATCGAACTTGCATGAACTATATACATTTCACGAATAAAGGGAAACCTCATTAGAAAAGTAAACCCAAAAGATACAACATACAGAATTTACTTTAACTTGTCATGATTTGACGCTTTTAAGGTCAACTATCCATTTCTGAACTAATATATGGTAGGCCTTTATTTTGTTTAGCGTACCTATTATTCGTATTCACTGCTAGTTTTCATACAAGTGACAAACGTCATAATTCCAATCTCAAAAACAAAATAAGTAATTTTCATCCAATTCAGTCAATTTAACCGTCAAAAATTAAACCAAAACTCTTATTTTGTAATCTAGGTAATAGAGCTTAAATCCATATTACTTAACACAAGACAGTCTTCATTTTTGTTTTTATTTGATATCTTCAGTTCTTTACTTTTCTACAGATTAAGGTTGTGCTTTGAATTTCAAGTGCATTATTGCATAGCAAATGAAATTAAATCAAAATCAGATAGTTCAGAAACCTAACTTACAGTGAGAGGGAGGAAAGAAGCGTGGCCGGGCAGAGCAAGCTGAGACATCGAAGGAGTCGTGAAATGGGGCTTAAAGTTGGGGGAAATTACGGCGGAGGTTAGGGGTTTGTGGAGTAGATTTGGAGCGGAATGGAGAAGACGATTGGGAAAGGGAGCCGTAGAGAGTATAGGTCTAACGAAGGAGGAGTGAACGGCGACGAGTGATCGGAGTTTGGAGAACCATCTCTGCATTGTTTTGGGCTCCCCGGAATCGGGCGTTTAGATTGAGGGTGTTTTGCAAATACAGTGAAGGGGGTATCTATTGGAAATGAGAATTGTTATATACCCGTAAAATTGTTGAGTAAACCCGGAAAAAAGATAAACCCATCCCAAACAAATTAAATAAACCCCCCTTTTCCCTTTACTCTTGTCTTTATTCCCACCCCCACCCAACCAACCAATTAACTATTCATTTAGGCTCCGTTTGTGCTCCCGTAAAACAATTTTCAGAAAATGCTTTTCGGAAAATAACTCGTTTTACACCGTTTGGTTAGCCCCCGAAAAATGTTTTTCAGAAAATAACTCGTTTTCCGCTGTTTGGTTGTCCTAAGTAAAACGTTTTTCGGAAAACATTTTACGCCCTTCCTAAGTAAAACGACTTACTGACCTTCCGAAAAATATTTTTCTTATCAAACACCCGAAAAATATTTTACGCCTTACCTCCGAAAAATGATTAAAAAAATTTTTTTTTAATAAAACATTTTACGCCCTTCCGAAAAATATTTTTCTTACCAAACACCCGAAAACATTTTACACCCTTTCTCCGTAAAACATTTTACGCCTTACCTCCGTAAAACATTTTACAGGAAAACATTTTCCGGAAAACGTTTTCCGAAAAATGTTTTACGTCGAAACAAACGGAGCCTTACTCTCTCTCTCACTCATCTTCACCCATCGGCCTTAGAAAGAGAAAGAGAGAAACAAAGAAATTTTAGAGAGAGAAAGAGAAACCAGATTGAAAGAGAAGAAAGAGAGAGAAATTGAAGAAAAAGAAGAAGAAAAAGAAGAAGAACCGAAATAGAAGAAGAAGAACCAACCGTTATTTTCAACACCATTCAAGATGTCAAACTTAGGAAAATTCGGTAATTATTCTCTCCTTCGTTTCAAAATTACTTTAATTTTGCTTCAATTTGAGAGTTTTTGATTTTGAATGGATTCGAAAATCTGGGTTTTAGTGGTTCGGCCACTACTGGCCGATTTTTTAGATCTATTCGGTCAGACCCAACCAACAAGCTCAAAAATTCGGCCACACCCGGCCGAACCTGCTTTAAAATTCGGCCATGACCAACCGAACCTTTCTCAAAAATTCGGCCACACCCAGCCGAACCTTGCTCAAAATTTCGGTCACACCTGGCTGAACCTTGCTCAAAATTTCGATCACATATGGCCGAACCTTGCTCAATGTGATGTTAGTGTTTGATTTTGATATGATATAAAATTGCTATGAGTTTGATTTTTTGATGTTTTATTTGCAGTTAAGCAAATTTTCACAAGAAAACGTCCAACTGCTTCCCTTTGGAAGCAACAAGAAGTGGCACGTCAAGGGCAATCTTCACAGAACCTTGATGTTAAGCTAGTTGAGGATGCAAATTTTGATCCTCGTCAGTCGATCTACAATGAGGCTCGTCATTCGGTCTACAATGAGGAATCTCATTATATGGAAACCTCACCTCAGATAGACCTTATTCTTGCTCAAAATTATAGTGACCCGGAAGATGAACGAGAATATGAGCCGGAAGATGAGGATGATGAGGATGACTCTGAGGGAGGTGGGGATGAAACCTCTTATCCTCCTGATGGCCCGAGGTACAAAACTTTACTCATTTCCTATAAAACCCATGTTGCTAAATCCATTTGGGAGGGTAAAGATGACAGTACCCTAAAATGTATTAATCATACAGAAAAGTTGAAAAAGTGGCAATTGAATTTGAATATTATGTCTGAGTCGGTTCAAAATACTATCCTTAATTCCGGTCTCTTGTGCTTAGTTAATGGAGCATATGACAACGTAGATAAAATGTTGGTTAACGCTTTTGTTGAGCGATGGCATCAGGAAACTAATAGTTTCCATATGCCATTTGATGAGATGACCATCACTTTAGAGGATGTGTCTTGTCTTACGATGCTTTCGGTAGTAGGTGTACCCTTATTTGAGAGTCCCGCTTATTCTGCTCAGCCACCTCTTAATAAAGTCTGTGAGGTTTTGGGAGTGACAAAAAAAGTTGCTAGAGATGGAAATCCTGCCAAAGGGGCATTGGTAAATTTAGAATGGCTGAGAACGAAGTTCTCCCCTCATTTGTTCTCCTTAGACCCTCGAAAAGTTGTCTGTGCTGCTAAGGCATATCTCTTATATTTATTGGGATGCACAATTTTCTCTGATAAGACCGGGACATGTGTCAGCTCGAGCTATCTAGATTTTTTGAGAGATGATGGGGCAATTGTTGTAACCCAGTGAATACTGCAACAATTCAATAAAACAAAAAGAGAGGTGTAAGAAGAAAAACAAAGGTTCGGCTGGGTGTGGCCGAAATATTTTAAAAATTCGGCCGTTACTGACCGAAAAACAACCCAGATTCGGCAAACCAGAGCCGAACAATTTCAATTTTCGGCCGGGTGTGGCCGAACCTGAACTGAATTTTGGTCGGGTGTGGCCGAACCTGCACTGATTTTAGGTCACTACTGGCCGAGTTTTTGCAACGAAACAGAAAAGACATTTTTAACAAATTTAAATGGTTAGAAAACTTACATTAACATTCGATGGTAGAGCATCCATGATGAGCCTGCTGAATCTCTTGTCTTGAACAAATATGTATGAATTTTTTTTTTGGGAGACAAATGATGGTAAGAGGAAGAGGAAGGAAAGGAAAGGGAGGTAATTTTTTTGGATGTAAAAAAATAATGAAGGAAGTGATTTTGTAAAAAGGTGAAAATTGATGAGGGATGGAGGGGGAAGGTGGTGAAAATTGATGAGGGAGGGAGGGGGTATACGGGTGCGAATAACAATTGAGGAAAAAAATGGGTTAAAGTTTACGGATTTATATAACATTAGTGATTGAGTTAATGAATTTAGGGATAATGTTGTCATTTCACTTGATGACATTTTTTAAGTTTTCAAGTTACGGATTTACTCAACAATTTTACGGATTTATATAACAATTCTCATTGGAAATTTGGAATATGGCCTGCTGGCTGTGCTTATTAGTCAGTTTAGTAGCTCATGTTAGAGTTCTAGTATTTGCCCAAGACCATGGGTAGACATGTCAATTTTACCCATTAACTTGTTAACTCACTCATCTCAACCCACTAATTACTTGACCTAACTCAACTCATTTAATATAACGGGTTGTAACGAATTACCTAAATTACCCGTCAGATTTTGCGGGTTAAGCCAGGTTTAACTCATGAACCCGTTAAAACCCGCTAATCAGAAGTTACCCACCCCACATTAACCACCCCTACCCCATACCCGCATAAAAAAATTATTTATATTAAAATTAAATTTTACAATTCTCATTAAAAAATTATTTATATTATGTTAACAGACTTAGGATGTACGATGTAGACATAAATTTCATGGCCTCGACTGTGGACAGATCAAACTAATACCACCCCCACCCCCCGATCGGATAAAATAAAATTCCCCTTCGGATCAAAAAAAAATTAATCATTTTAAATTTAGTTTTAACAATCCCCAACCGCACTCACCACCACCCCAACTCTACCCCACCCCCGTCAGATCAAAAAAAAAAAATTAATCATTTTAATTTTATTTTTAACAACCCCCTACCCTAACTACCCCCGTCTGGTCAAAAAATATAATCATTTTAAATTTAGTTTTAACAACTCCCCACCCCACTCCACTCACCACTAACACCCCCTGCCCCCCACCACCACACACCCCCCACCACACCCACCCACCATCGGGTAAAAAAAAAATTTTGAAAATTATTTTTTTCTAGCCGAGTAATTTCAAAAAAAAAAAAAGTTGAGCTTATCGGGTTATCCGAGTCCACCCGCCTCATTTGACCCGTATGTTAAATTGGTTGTAACATGTATTACTCATCCCAACCCGTTACCCGCTTCAACCCGGCTCAACTCAACCCAACCCGACCCGATTGCCAGGTCTAACCATGTGTAACCAAGTGAAATCGTTTATAAAGTTAAGAAAATTACGTCATAATCCCTCTCGTGATAACCTAATCTATGTTCTAAAACAATAATATATTATATTTACCTCTTATTCTAACAACACAAAATAACTAATCGTATAGTCCCTATAACCTGAATAAAACCTCACCCCGCCCAGACTACACCCACACTACTCTCTCTCTACCTTTCCCATGTTACCTCCAATCACCCTTACCTCCCAACCTACGGCCACGCCTTCTCCACCTCCAACCATCTGACTGCTTTTTTCCGTTGATGTCCCTCTCCTTTCTTGTTTGCCGTCTCTCTCTCTCATTTTTCGGTCACCACTCTTTTCGCATGACCAAAGAAATTCTGGCGAGATATGGATCTCCACCGCCTTAACATATCAGTTTCGGTGGAGCTTTCCCTTTCTTAAGCCTTCCTTGCACCCATATCTGGAAATCTGATTCCTCTCAGTTATTCGCTCAATTGACCAAGGTACCGGGAACAATAGTAATTCCAACGAGGAAGACGATTTCAGGTTCATTATTTTCTCGTCACTGTATGTTGCTGTGTCGTTGCCAAACAAAGCCTTGGCTGACCCTGACACGGATGGGCACAACTTCGTGTAGTTCACTTACTCGGATAAAGTTGGACATGCGTCATTGAAGGTTAGGCGCCAAGATAGAAAGGAATGGAAGTTACTTTTGTTTGTGAAGTTATCTCACGCATTGGTCACCCAAGCAATTCTCTATTTTTTATTTTCGTAAATTTTGATTTGATTTAAATGGTTGCTTTTGAAGTTATAGATAATGGAGTATGTAGTTTAATTTGATTTGTCGTAAAGGATATGGCTATTTGAATAAATAAATATGATGAGTGAAATATGCAATTAAGCTTTTAGTTCCTTAACTTTTTTTATAGCACTTCATCCGTCTAAATAAATATTAAATATTTATTTTATTTTTATTTCAATGTGGTGAAATCATTAAAGGTGTTATGTGTTTATATTATTAAAAATATTTTACTTGAACATTTTAACAAATGTCCCTCAAATCAAATTTGAACATTTATTTAGTGATGATTGTGTTCTTAGTAGTTTAGTTGACAACTGAGAACTTACTGATAAATTCTCAGTTGTTTGGTCGTCGGAGTTGGTGGTCGCCGAATTTGATCGTGTTCTTAGTAGTTTAGTTGACAATTGAGAACTTACTGATAAGTTAAATTCTCAGTTTTTTTGGTCACCGGAGTTGATCGTGTTCTTAGTAGAGACAACTAAGAACTTATTGATAAGTTAAGATCTGAGTTGTTTGGTCGCCGGAATTGGCGGTCGTCGGAGTTAATCGTGTTCTTAGTAGTTTAGTTGACAACTAAGAACTTACTGATAAGTTAAGTTCTCAGTTGTTTGGTCGCCGGATTTGGTGGTCGCCGGAGTTAATCGTGTTCTTAGTAGTTTAGTTGACAAATGAGAACTTACTGATAATTTAAATTCTCAATTGTTTGGTTGTCGGAGAAGTCGCTGGAGTTGGTGGTCATCGAAGTTGATCGTGTTCTTAGTAGTTTAGTTGACAACCGAGAACTTACTGATAAGTTCTCAGTTGTTTAGTCGTCGGAGTTGGTGATCGTCGGAGTTGGTGATCGTCGGAGTTGGTCGTGTTGTTAGTAAGTTAAGTTCTCAGTTGTTTGGTCGCCAGAGTTGATCTTGTTCTTATTAGTTTAGTTGACAACTGAGAACTTACTGATAAGTTAAGTTCTCAGTTGTTTGGTCGCCGGAGTTGGTGGTTGCTGGAGTTAATCATGTTTTTAGTAGTTTAGTTGACAACCGAGAACTTTAAGTTCTCAGTTGTTTGGTCGCCGGAGAGGTTGCCGACGTAAAAACAAAAGTCGCTGGAGGTGTTGACTGGAGAAGATGGGGAGGGGTGACCTAAGGTGATGGTGGTGGGAGAGAAAGTAAATTGATAAAGAGGTGAACTTAGTAAAATGATGGGAGGGTGGACTTAGTAAAATGATGGGAGGGTGGACTTATTAAGCCAGAAATTATATGGTTAGATGAAATATTGCTTGTATTTTGAGGTAAATTGATAAGTTTGAGAGATTATATGAAAAATTCCCCTATAAAGTATTGATCAAAAATTGGTTACATTGTAATTGTCAGTGAATTTCCTCTCAAAACTCATAGCGAACCTATTTTTTTCACATTTTGAGCAAAATCATGAGCGAAAATGTGAGTGAAACGAAAACAAATTAATATTTTATTTTTAGTTTTGAATTACACCAAATGACAACGGTTATACAAAATATCAAAAATGTTCATAATTTTTCCCCTATAAAAAGAGCTCAATATTATCACACTTCTTCTTCCATACTATCTCTCTCTAAGTTTAAGTAAAAAAAAATCATTTGAGTTTTTAGATTATGAATGATCATGAAAACAATTCTGGATATTATTCTAATCAACCTTGGCTCGAGTAAATGCTAGTTATTGATTGAGCATATGCATGCCATCAACAACTCTTGATACTATATGTAGCATTTTATCTACTATTGTCATTGCTTTTATGCTCTGTGCTAAGTTATTATTCTTATATGTTTAACGTTTTAGATATCACAATTGACATTTATTTATAAGTGTTTGATTTACAAAGAAATTCAAATACAATAACTCTTACTCCCTCCATCCCAAAATGATCTTCCTTTTTTTTGTCGTTACTACGAAGGAAATTTGAGCAATAATTATAGGTTGATTTAATTATACTAATGTAAATCTAAAACTTGTAATTGATACACATGGAGGAAATCTCCCTCTAATTATAATACCTAGCAAGTGTACTAGGTACCAATGTAGCAATATGCACTCATGCAAGGGTTGAATTCACAAAGACGAGTGTGGAACAAGTATATTTGATTCGCGTAGAAGAGTAACCAAAAAGGTGGTTTGTTTGTTTGAGCAATTATTGATCTAAGAAAGAAAAATAAAATAATTAAAGAAATCAAGAGAGCAAGGGATTCATGGATTGTAGATCATAACAATTGTCTCTTTATGATTTTTAATCATGTAAAAAGAATTCAATCTCATTCTATGGTTCATTCACAAAAATATAGAGTTAAGATGTTAATATATTCCGTGAAGTTGATAAGAACATTAAAACCCTAATATCTCTATCTTGTTTATATATTCTGTGAAGTCAATACAAACATTCAAGAGATTCAATTAAGAACACAAGAATATAAGAACCTATATTCATTTATTTCCGTGAAGTCCTCAATTAAATCTAATCCTCTCAACAATGGTCAATTGTATAAACTATCCATGTGAATGCAATGGTTTATACCCAAATAAATTCAAATGCCAAAAGTATCTTAACATACAATTGAAATCTAAAAATGATCTTTAAAAATGTTGAGAAGAACAAGAATGAGAAAGAATAGGAAGAACTAAATCAATATCATAAAGATCAAATTGTTACTTACCAAATCCACAAATCAAGAATTTAGCCTTAAAGTGCCATTAAAATCAAATAATAAAAATCTTGTTCTTGAATCTTCCAAATAATTAAAACCCATAAATTAAATTATAATATATGTTAAGAGAGAAGAAGAGATTAAGAGATAAGAGAAGATCCTAAAAATATGGCTAGATGTCTTCTTTTTTTTTCCACTACTCACACACACACACACACATTCACGCACAGAAGCGCCTAGGAGATAAATCCTAGGGAGACAAAGCCTTCCCTCTAACTTCTGGGAGGATCGAACTCATGACCTCCAGGTTGGAAGCCATGAGCTCTAGCGAGCAGGCCAAATCCCCATATGCGGCTAGATGTCTTCTATATATACTAGGGTGAGAGAAGAGGGTCAAAAATTAGGAAACAAGGGTTAAAAACCAAGTTTGAAGAGGATTTTGATGAAGCTGTCTCGAAAAGGGCTTTTGGGGGCGGATGCTCCTCGTGCTTCGCCGACTTGTACATTCCTCGGCAAACTTCTGAGGTCACAACTTTTTCATACTGACTCCGATTGAGACATGCCATACATGGTTGGAAATATCTTGACGAGTACTATCCAATGGTAGTGAATTCTCTGGTAATCTTCAACTTTGTCCTTCTGAAATTTCTATTATTTCCTCCTTTGCCTCTTCATTCTCGATCGTTCCTTTTCGTATCCTTTTTCATCGTATTTCGGGAGTTTCTCCTTCTATTCCTTGTACTAATAAACACTCCAAAAAGCCATTAAATAACCAAAGGTTGAGCGCAAAATAGGTCTAAAGATATATCCTTTGTATGGGTGAAAACACATCTATCGTACACTATCAACAATACTATCAATAACAAGTTTTACATTTTGATTAGGATGATTAAATCAACCTAAAATAAT
This sequence comes from Adenophora triphylla var. japonica, assembly GCA_022495995.1. Lineage (NCBI taxonomy): Eukaryota > Viridiplantae > Streptophyta > Magnoliopsida > Asterales > Campanulaceae > Adenophora > Adenophora triphylla. The sequence goes on along the minus strand of JAFEMH010002987.1, from coordinate 114,220 downwards.
TGCTCAAAATTTCTTCATAGTAATGATGAAAAATGTGGGAAGATCATTTTGGGAACAGAGGGTGTATTTCATTTTATTTAATTCAATTTAAGATGAGATGGTCTTATAAAAAATAAACTATTTTTTAAGAATAGAAAAAATGGATTCCTCGTAAGAGTCAGTGCTATTTTTTTAAAGTGCCAGTGACATGTATTTGTGTTTCATCCATTTTTATTTCATTTTCTTTCATTCAATTTAAAATGAGTCGGTCTGATAAAAAAAACTAGTTTTTCTTAGCAATAGAAAAAAAACCAAATTTCTCGTAAGTGTCAATGTTATTATTATAAAGTATCAGTGATAATGTTACAAAGTGTCAGTTAGTCAGTTTGAATGGTGAGTGTTTTTGTAACATTATCATTGACACTTTAAAATACTAGCACTGTTGCTTTAGAAAAAAAATATGTTTTATAGAGTGTCAGTGTAGTGTGTGAGTGTTTAATAGTGTCGATGTCGGTTAAAGAGTTCCATTGTATGCCTTAAAAGAGTGACATGCGAGTGTTTAATAGTGTCAGTATATTAAAGAGTGTCAGTGACTGCCTTAAAGAGTGTCAGTTTGTATCTAAAGATTGTTAGTTATAGTGTTAAAGAGTGTTAGTGATAGTGCTAAAAAGAGTCTCATTCATAGTATTAAAAAGTGTGGTGCTATTGTTGAAAAGTGTCAATGATAGTGTTTGAAAAATGTTGGTATATTTTAACAAGTTCTGATTATTTACAAAAATGTTAACACGTGTTCTAAAAAAAAAATTCCCTTATTTACGAAAAATTCCATCGCGCGTTTTCAAAACACGTTTTCTCAAATATCTTAGAAAAATGAGTGTATATTAGATTTTGACATTCAAAACAATTCTCTGCTAAAAAAATATTAAAATTATGGCAAAATGTTTTGTGGAAAATACTACTTGCATCATTTTCCTTTTAATGTTATTTTTGAATTTTTAAATTAGGTTGGATTTGTGTGACATGTGTTCGGCGTTCATTCCAAATTATGTTTCTTAGTTTGTAAGTATTGATTGGTCTATGAATTTAATGAAATAGAGAAGGCGAATTTCGCTATTTGATTCAAAAATATTTTTGTGTACCTCACCTCAGAGTATGTGACAATAGCTTGCTAATGTTGCACAAGAACTTATCTACAAATCAACTGCCGAAAAGAGCACCACATATCAATAACTTAAAATAAAACAACAACAAACTTTTAAATCCAAAATAATTTGAGGTCTATTAACATGACCAAACCATCCTAAGCGATTTTCCCTTATTTCATCTTTAATTGGTACAATTTCTACCTTCCTGTGATAACCTCATTCCTCAACTGATCCTCTCTTATATGCTCGCACATCCATCGTACTATACGCATCTTCGCCACATCCATCTTATGAATATGCCTTTGTTTCATGATATGACACTCAATACAATATAGTAGTGATCGTGCGATACAATTTTCCTTTTAATCTACTGAGCATGTCGGGATCACATAGAGACCTTGTGGCACTCTTTCACTTCTACCAACCTGCTTTAATCATATTAGCCACATCTCCATAAAATTGTCCATCTTTTTGGATAATGGGTCTAAAATAGCAAAAAAAAAAAAGTCTGAAGCTTAGAAATATTTCCATCAATTGTGATCACCTACCTCCCTGTTTTCAGCTTTGCTAATCTTCACTACAAATATTTAGTTTTGCTTTTGCTCGGTCTAAAATCTCGAGATTTCAAAGTTTCTCTCCACAATCCAACATACTTTTAACACCCTATTTTGTCTCATCAATAAACACAATATCATGTGTGAACAACATACTCTATGGTACATCATCTGGGATTAACCTCGTCAATTCATCTATTTAGCTGATTTAAATCGTATTATATACATACAAACCATTTTCTCTATGTTATTGAAATGTCAGTTCAACTAACATGCTTTCTTAGGTCTTCCCCTACCCCTCAACATTTTATCACTTATATACTCTTCAAGTCTTTAAACTTGTGCATCACTTGGTCTCCTTCCTCATATGACCAAACCACTTTAGGCAATTTTCCCTCATATAAACTTCATTTGGTGCAACTTCTACTTTTTCCATGATCACCTCATTCCTCAATTGATCCTTCCTTGTATGCCAACACATCCATCGTAGCATACGCATCTCTGCCTTTCAACTTATGAATGTGACTCTGTTTCACGATCCAACACTCTGTGTAATATAGCAGTGCATACCTAATTATCGTGCGGTAGAATTATCCTTTAATTTTATGGGGCATGTCGGGATCGCATAGAAAACCTATATCGCTCTTCCACTTTAACCAACTTGCTTTAATCCTATGAGGCATGTCTCCTATTTTTTGGATATAGATCTAAAATAGCGAAAAAAGTCAAAAGTTTGGATAATCTTTCCGTCAAATGAGATCACCCTGCCTCTCTGCTTTCAACTTTGCTAAACTTACACTTCAAATTTTCAGTCTTGCTTCTACTCAATCTAAAACCTCGAAATTTCAAAGTTTGTCTCCACAATTTTAACTTACTTTCAACATCCAATTTTGTCACATCAATTAGTAATATATCATCTGCAAACAACATACAACATGGCATATCATCTTGGATTGAACTCGTTAATTCATCCATTTAGTTGATTTAAATCATAATATATACATACAAACCATTTTCTCTATATTATTGAAATGTCACTTCAACCTACCTGCTTTCTTAGGTCTTCACCTACTGTAAGTACCCAAATCCGGATCGTCAAAATTCGTTAAAAGTTAACCGAAATCCGTTAACTGCCCTTTCCAGGTTAATCGAAACCCGTTAAGCTCCCCGTTCTCAAGTCAACGAGACATCCCGGGACTGCCCCGCGCATCCCGACATCAAAGTGTACTCAGCACATGTTATCACACGTAAAAGTACAACTTTTCCCGAAAAATGCACTTTTCGGGGTCTTCCGAGATTTGATTTACTGTTTTCGAGCGTCTCGACCTTCCGGAGGTCATAACTTCCTCATACGAACTTCGTTTTGGGCCCACCACATATCAAATTGAGCGCGAGAACAAGATCTACGCATATAACTAGTTTAATTAGGAAAAATAGCCAATTTGAAGAAAGGGCCGGCCGGACTGTTTTACTGGATTAAATAAAACGTGCCAGATTCAATCAAACTCAAGGCCAAATTACCAAAATGTCCCCCCAAATTGAAGAAGGGTCCAGCCGGACTGTTTTACGCCATAAAATAACCAGGCTAAGCAACATAACCTCCTTCTCCAAGCAAAACTCCTCCTTCTCCAAGTTTTCCCCTCCTATAAATACCCCCCTCCCCATTCATATTTACACACAATTTTCTCTCCTCCTTCACCCCAAGCAACAAAAGGCTTGTCTTCTTCCGCTCTTCGGGGGCCCTCGTGCTACTCGTCGGCGGAATTCTGATCCTAAAAAAAAACACAAGCTAAACCGACCCAAGTCGAAACGCTGCCCAAATCCCTAGGTTTCTGAGCACCAAATAAAGGGGAAACTCTTTCCAAGATTCTACCAAACACTTCCGAAACACCTTTCAAACACCTTTTCGTATCCCGTATACGTCCTCCCGAGCAAAAGAGTCAACACCAAATTTGGTAAACTCTCACTCTCAAAATGTAGACGTAACGCCGTCTACGGGACTCGATACGTTTTAGTCCCTAATCATCTTCTCTCCCATAAGAGAAGTAATTTCGGGTTAAAATGGCATTCAAGTCCCCTTTTTACGTTTCTATCATTTACCGTTCGGATCGTTCGATCCGTTGATTCGCTCTTTACCATCTGAACCATTTGGTTCGTGATTGTCATTTATCGTCCGGATCGTTGAATCCGTTGACATCGCACTTACTTTACGCACTTTACAAATCCGAGTCGTTTGGCTCGTCGATCGCATCTTTTACAAGTCCGGATTATTTGATCCGTTGATACCGCATTTTCAATACTGTCATTTACAAGTCCAAACCGTTTGGTTTGTTGATAGTATTTACTTACAAATGTCCGAGTCACAAAATGACTCGTTGATCGCATCTTACTTGCATCATTTTCATCAAAATTGGTAACATCGTAATGCCCGGTTCAAAACCGACGTTCGTCATTCGAACTCCTTTTCAAACTCAAGATCGACGTTTGTCATTTAAACGCTCATTTCAAACTCAAAATCGACGTTTGTCATTCAAACGCTCATTTCAAACTCAAAACCGACGTTTGTCATTCAAACGCTCTTTTTACCAAAATCAACGTTTGTCATTCAAACCATGATTAAAGCTTGTCATTCAAGCTCATTTTCGAAAGTAACACGAACACACACATACACACACTTTTCGAGAAAGGTAGAAAGACTCGTCATACGGGGCGTTTCGGGTGATCTCAATATACTCTTCCCGAAACATAACGTGACCTCCGAACCTAACAATCTCTGGTCCTAAAAGCCTTTTCTCAAGTTTTGGCTACCAATCAAAACGTTTCCCTTTTTTAAAGCCTTTTCCAGGTTTTGGCTACCAATCAAAACAACCTTGTTTTCAAATCCATTTTCAAAGTTTGGGCTCATAATACAAAATGGGGTGGCGACTCTCTTTTCCAAGTGAAGTCCATTCGAAAGAACCGCTCGCCGCAGTTCGCGCGATCCGGGTAATTTTCGGACCGAGAAAGGTCGCGATATGAGATATCGGACCAAGAAAGGTCGCGATTGAGAGTTGGACCCCTCGCGGTCCAACTCTCAATCGCGACCTTTCTCGGTCCGATATCTCATATCTCGACCTTCGCGGTCCAACTCTCAATTGAGACCTTTCTCGATCTGATATCTCATATCTCGACACATCGCGGTCCAACTCTCAATCGCGACCTTTCTCGGTTCGATATATCATATCTCGACCCCTCGCGGTCCAACTCTCAATCGCGACCTTTCTCGATCCGATATCTCATATCTCGACCTTCGCGGTCCAACTATCAATCGTGACCTTTCTCGGTCCGATATCTCATATCTCAACCCCTCGCGGTCCAACTCTCAATCGCGACCTTTCTCGATCCGATATCTCATATCTCGACCTTTGTGGTCCAACCCTCAATCGAGACCCTCACGGTCCTATTTCAAATCTCAAATCTCGACCTTCGCGGTCCAACCCTCAATCGAGACTTTCACTGTCCAATCTCAAAACTCCAATCGAGACCCTCACGGTCCGATCTCAAGTAGTCAATCGGGACCTTCGTGGTCCGATCTCAAATAGTCGATCCCGACCTTCGCGGTTCGATCTCCAACCCTCAATCGCGACCTTCGCGGTCCGATCTCCGATCTCCAATCGAGACCTTCGCGATCCGATCTCAAATAGTCGATCCCGACCTTCGCGGTCCGATCTCAAGCAATCCAATCGAGACCTTTGCGGTTCGATCTCAAATAGTCGATCCTGACCTTCGCGGTCCGATCTCAAAACTCCAATCGAGACCTTCACGGTCCGATCTCAAATAGTCGATCCCGACCTTCACGATCCGATCTCAAATATCCAATCGAGACCTCTCACGGTCCGATCTCAAAACTCCAATCGAGACCTTTCACGGTTCGATCTCCGATCTCCAATTGATACCTTCGCGGCCCGATCTCAAATAGTCAATCCCGACTTTCGTGGTCCGATCTCCAATCCTCCAATCGTGACCTTAGCGGTCCAATCCTCAAATCCCGACCTTCGCAGTCCGATCTCCAATCTCCTATCGAGACCTTCGCGGTTCGATCTCAAAAAGTCGATCCCGACCTTCGCGGTTCGATCTCCGATCTCCAATCGAGACCTTCGCGGTCCGATCTCAAATAGTCAATCCCGACCTTCGCGGTCCGATCTCCGATCTCCAATCGTGACCTTCGCGGTCCGATCTCAAAAAGTCGATCCCGACCTTCGCGGTCCGATATTCGATGTCCAATCGAGACCTTCGCGGTCCGATCTCAAATAGTCGATCCCAAACTTCGCGATCCGATCTCCGATCTCCAATCGATGCCTTCGCAGTCCGATCTCAAAAAGTCGATCCCGACCTTCGCTGTACGATCTCCGATCTCCAATCTCCAATCGAGACCTTTGCGGTCCGATCTCAAATAGTCGATCCCGACCTTCGCGGTCCGATCTCCGATCTCCAATCGTGACCTTAGCGGTCCAATCCTCAAATCGCAACCATTCTCGGTTCGATCTCCACTCTCCTATCGAGACCTTCGCGGTCCAATCTCAAAAAGTCGATCCCGACCTTCGCGGTCCGATCTCTGATCTCCAATCGAGACCTTCGCGATCCGATCTCAAAAAAGTCGATCCCGACCTTCGCGGTCCGATCTCTGATATCCAATCGAGACCTTCGCGGTCCGATCTCAAATAGTCGATCCCGACCTTCGCGGTCCTATCTCCGATCTCCAATCGAGACCTTCGCGGTCTGATCTTAAATAGTCGATCCCGACCTTCGCGGTTCGATCTCCGATCTCCGATCTCCAATCGAGACCTTCGCGGTCCGATCTCAAAAAAGTCGATCCCGACCTTCACGGTCCGATCTCCAATCGAGACCTTCGCGGTCTGATCTCAAATAGTCGATCCCGACCTTCGCGGTCCGATCTCCGATCTCCAATCGAGACCTTCGCGGTCCGATCTCAAATAGTCGATCCCGACCTTCGCGGTTCGATCTCCAATCTCCAATCGAGACCTTCCCGGTCCGATCTCAAATAGTCAATCCCGACCTTCGCGGTCCGATCTCCGATCTCCAATCGAGACCTTCGCGGTCCGATCTCAAAAAAATTAATCCCGACCTTCGCGGTCCGATCTCCGATCTCCAATCGAGACCTTCGCGATCCAATTTCCGATCTCAAATATTCAATCCCAACCTTTCACGGCCAAAACTTTAAATCTCGACCTTTCACGGTCCAATTTTCGATCTCAACCATTCAAGGTCTAATCTTTTCCGACCAGTGAGGATCATTAGAAAGCGTGTTTTAAGTAGACTTAAGTGGTAAATGCACGTTGCACGAGCCTAAAAGCCTTGAGCCAAATATCCCTTCCGAAGACTATGCAATACCTTTCATTCCCTGCAGCAAACAGAGAGTGGTTCAGAAATCCGGGTCAGCGCCTCCCCAGAATTACAGTAACGGCAGCATCAGACTGTTCCTCAGTTCCCTCAGTTCCTTCAGCCAGACTCTCTGACATGTCAGACTCACCGAGAAATCGTGACGGGAACGGAACTCCACCATCGGTAAACGACATGACACTAGAAGAAGCTATTCGGGCTTATGAGGTTCACAAGAAACAGAAAAAGGATCAGCAAAATTCCATGGTACAGCTTCTGAATGAGCGAGGTATAGCAGTTATCCCCCAGCTAGATGGTACTTTCATCCTGATCGAGGACGACGAGCCTTCCCAATCAACCCCTCAAACCTTCAACCAGGTTCCTCCCCCGCCAACTTACGGGATTCCTTCGAACCAAGGAAACAGGCGACCAAGGCTTCATGTTGCCACCTCTCAAAGCACCCCTGTCATATACGGCCAAGCCAATAATACCCCTTTCACTCAATACAACCAGCGCAGCGCTGGACCCTCACAAACAGATCCCAATATCTCTCAAAATCCTCCAGTGTTCACTTCCTTCTCTCAATATGCCCAAAATTCACCGGGTTTCCCCCACATAACCTTTCCGACCCATTACTTCGGACAGCCTGCATACGTTCCAGATGCTTCATGGCCTCAAATCCCTCAATTTCCACAGTATTCACTAAATTATACTCCGTTCCCTCAAAACCCATTTGTCCAACCCCATATCATGGTTCCCTCCAACAGTGGACCTTTGGTTACAGGTTCCAGCATCCCAGAGGTTCCTATCGACCCGCATGTGGTTTTGCCGGCAGAACAGAAAACAAACGAAACTATGGAAGAATTTTACAAGGAACAGAGCCAGAAGCTTTCTGAAATCCTGAAGTCACTGCCCGAGAATGAGCAAATGAGAGCCTTCGAGTCATGTTTGAATCCATCAGTAAAATCATTTGTAACGACCCTAACCCTAGGCACCAATTGTAGCATCATATTATATGCTTTTAATATTATTGTTAATATTATGTGACCATTTTATATCATTAATTTCTTATATGAGGTTGAGATGATTGGAAAATTAAATAAAGCATCTTGGGAGAAGTATAAAAATAGAAATGGATAAAATAAATAAAATATGGGTAGTTAGGCTTCTTTGTGTAGGGGAAAGAAGTAAAGGATTTAAATGAAAAGATTTTAAAAGATTTTAATTGATTTGAGATGGGGGGCCATTTTCCTCTCCTTAAATCCCTCATCCTTTTGTCCCCTTTAGTCAATCTCCCCCATACTCCTCCCATACTTCCCCTACACTTCTCATTCACCTCCTCCATCATCCTCCTCCATGTTTCTTTAATAATTCCCATGGAAGCTCTATTGTGAATACCATCTCTTACAAATTCCTACCAAGTTCAATTCTTCTCCATTTGGCAATCCGATCGTACTTCCGTGTTCGGGGTGAAGAGAGGAACACATCAAGCTAAGAAAATCATCATTCCATTCCATATGGGCTAAGTAAGTTATTATGACTTTCTTCTAATAATTGTTCACTTTATGTGTTAATTAATTTCTTGTTGAAAGCAAATGATTTTTGGTATTTGGAATAAGGTTATTTGAGTTGGAATTGATCTTAAATTGTAAATTGGTGATCTAAGTTGGGAGAAGAGTGGTATAGAGTAATTGGAGATATTAATGGTTTAACTATAAGTATTAATTGTGGGTTTGGCCAAGTATTAGAGTTAGGAAGTGAGTTAGTATGAGTTTCCTTTCTCTAAATGCTCATGAAATAATTATTGTGTTATTGTTGTTACAATGGTCACTTGATATTTTGGAAACCTTCTTGAAGTTGAGGAATTGATTAATGGTATAGAATGATGTTATTGTCCATGGAAATTGATCAAAGTGTAAGGAGATGGGTTGAATAGATTAAAAAGGGTTAACTTGAAATGTGTTAGTGAAATGGGTTAGAAATCATGTGGTAAATGATCTAGGTTTACATTATTTTGGGTTTAAATGATTTAGGATGAAGTTGTGAAGTTAGAAAAGACCTTTTTGTGTTCATAAAATAAGAGAGATGGATGAAAGGGAAAAGAAAATAGGTACAAGGGAATTAAAATTCTGGGCAAGGGCTGAATCGGCTCTTGGGCGGTCGCCCATGGGGGCTTGAGTGGCCGCCCATGTGGCCAGTAAGTGGTGTGCTTTTCCTTCCTTCTTGGGCGGTCGCCCATGCCATCGTGTGCGGTCGCCCATCACCTCAGAAACTTCAATTTCCTTTTGAAATCCACTTGGGCGGTCGCCCAAGTGGAGTGGGCGGTCGCCCATGTCGACTGACCTTCCCCAATTTCTGTTCTTGCTGATTTTTACCAACAACCTCGTGGCATGATTAATAACCATTATAAATTAATAGAACCTAATCCAAACCGGATATGAATTAATCCTTTTTAACCTAAGTCAAATGGAATACGTTGGCTACACCATGACGTCTTATTGGGTCAAATGGATTTGGGGAAGTAGTTTAAATATTGTCCGGAAAATGATTGATAAGCTTGGTTAGTAACTTCACCAAAGTAGTTCAAACTTGGGAAGTAGATCTTGAACTTTTATTAAGATTATTCAAGGTTGAGTAACGACTTCGTAGAAATAGTTTATGGTTTAGAGTGGCCGTACTTGCCTCATAACCTTGGTGATTAGATAGTGTAGAGACTGTAATTACACTATTGCGTTAGTTAGAAATGTTTATGTATCACATTGTGGCATTGTATCCCAAGTGGGGATTATTTAGTATTGTTATGTTGTATCCCAAGTGTGGATTATTTGGTATATGGTTGTATTGTATCCCAGTTGTGGATTATCTGGCATGTTGATTATATTGTATCCTGGTGTGGATTATGTGGTTATATGGATACCATACTTGAGTTCATATTCATTGATGGATTATGCATAGTGTATTAAATGAATGTTGCACTATGGTATTGATTTAACATGAGTATAATTTACCATGTTGTTATATTATTATCCCTTTTGTGGATTTAATTCAAGTAACTATTATGTGCTTGGATATTACATGTGATCAGGGGGTATAATGGAATTCAATCAATTATTGATTTGTTCTATAAGTGATTGAAGGTTCATTATACCTGTGACCTTTCCCCTCTGTGGCCACAGAGTGGGTGTGCTAGCGACTGTATTGAGCCAAAAGCCTTACAGACCGCTGCGATTTGGTGATTAGGGGGAATGCTTCTGTATTAAGCCAAAAGCTTTACAGATAGCGGTATTATTGTTGGATACTCTGAGTTAGTATCTGATTTTCTTATATGGATCTCTGGAGTATGAGTCCTATAAGCGGTGAATGTGCTGGAGGCAGTTCACCAAAGAGAGGAGTTTCACTCCCACGTTGTACGACTTATTGTTCAGACGGGAAAGGTAAAATGAGGTAACGTAAGGTGTTTACCGCTTTAATAATGTGCTATGTGTAACCATGCTATATGTTGCATCTTGTTTGGCATCTTGCTGCATTCATAATAGCTTATTGAGATTTATTCTCACCCCTTCCCTTTTACTGTTTTAGATTGTGCTGAGACAGGTGACCTGAACCAGTGAGGCCGGGGAAAGAGTTTGGACTCTTGCTTTTGGGACTTGTCAGGATAGGTATATGAGTGGGTTGTCGGGAGTCCTATTTAAGTATTACTCTTTTATAAGTTGTATGGAAAACTCTTTTGTTAAACAATGTTAATAGGGTTTTCAATGTAATTGATTAAGTATGGTTATTGAAGTAATTGCTTAAATTCTTCCGAGTGGAGATATGATCAGTTGATTTTATTTTGAAAGTCTTAGAATTGATTTTTTTTAAGTGAAATAAAAGTTTTAAAAAATTGAGATGGGTTTTCTTAGTTTGAGCTTCTCAAGCTCGGGACACGCGTTAGGTTCCGGGTTGGGGTGCTCACAGTTGGTATCAGAGCTTAGTTTAGAGGTCAAGGGTAGATTTCTAAACTAAGGGGGAATGTGTGGTAATTGACGCCGAGTGTTTAATGCAGGAGTTCGTTCTAATGGCCGAAAGCAATGATGATCAGCGAAAGGTCCTAGGAAATGAAGGAGATATGGGTATAGGTGGAATTCAGAATGAAGAGATGATGAAATTATTTAGGATGTTTGTACAGAATATGGAGACTAGAGGATCAGTTCCGAATCAACCTGAGGGATGTCAAAGTGATGGATGGGAAAGGTTTGTGAAGATGAACCCACCGAGTTTTAATGGATATCCGGATCCGTTAAAGGCAGAAAAATGGTTAGAGAAAATGAACAAAATCTTTGAGGTTATGGAGAGTCGCAACGAAGAGAAAGTTAAGTATGCCGTTTTTGAACTTGAAGGTCCAGCTGATCAGTGGTGGCAGAATTTGAAGGGAAGTTGGGAACGGGATCATACGCCCCAGACTTGGGATAATTTCACTCAACAGTTCGAGGATTATTTTATTACAATGGTTACAAGGGATAGGAAGGAGATTGAATTCTTAGGACTAAAACAAGGGAACATGACGGTGAATCAGTATTCAATCCGGTTTGAGGAATTAGCTAGGTGTTGCCCTCATTTGGTATCGCATGAAGTGAGAAGAGTTCTTAGGTTTGTAACAGGTTTGAGGATTGAGTTTAGGAAGAAATTAGTGATTGATAGCTTCACCAATTATCAGACAGCCATAGATAGAGCATATAAGATCGAGAATAGCATTGAGGAAAATAGTGGAAAATCTGAAGGTGGGATTAGAAATAAACCAAAGTATCTAGGACAAGGATCCAAAATCATTAGAGGACAGCCAAGGGCTTTAACTTCAGGAAGTGTGAGAGGGGAACTTGGGGTAGCTTCTTTGTCTAGGCCAATATCCAAACAGTATGGGATGATGTGTAAATATTGCAAGAAGATGGGTCACTCTGAAGACAAGTGTTGGAGTAAGCAAGGGAAATGCTTGAATTGTGGAGAAATGGGGCACTACAGGAAAAATTGTCCTGTATTTCATCAGAGGTTAGCTTCGGGTGCCGGTAAAAGGGGGCAAAGAGGTGGAACGAAAAGGGGCAATGAAGGAAATCCAAAAGTGAATGTGTAAAGTTGAATCCTTGTTTTGAAGTCTTGGAGAGGTATATCCCTCAGCGGTCTTTAGAGGTATATTTCCCGTCTCAGAAGTTAGGGGTTATATTTTATAGATCCTGTTTCATATCATTATGTGTGGCATAGCATTTTGCTTATATGTGGCATAAATTGCTTGAGATTTTGTTTTATTGTTAGAGGATTCTGCTCTTATGAGAGAATACTTCGAATCTTCTTTGGTTTACCACGATGGTGATGTGGTTATGGCTGAGCATGTATTTCCAGTTGATTTGGTATGATTATCAATTTATGATTTTGAAATATACTTGACCTGGAGGGTTAAGTAGTTGTTGTGCATTGGTAGACTATCATAAGAAGTGAGTCTTCCTTTCTGTGCCTAAATTGTTTACATTGGTAATTGATACAGATGAACCTTTATGTGGTATACTTGTTATATATGCGTTAAAGGCAGAAAATTTTGGTTAAAAGTGTGAAGGGTATTTGGTATGTGTTAGACTTGCATAAGAAGTCTCTCTAGAAATTCTATGTGCTAGTTGGGAGTAGATGGTAATTTTGTTTCCATCAAAGTATCTCATGTGTTGATTCTAAGTATGATAATCAGAATTTTAATCCTTATCTTGATGGCTTTATGGTAGTTATGATTGATGATCTTCTTGGTTATTTAAAGTTATGAGAGGATCATTTGTGAGTTGTGGTAATTGCCTTTAGTGGAAATTCATTGTTTGAGGAGTTTAGCAAGTGTGAGTTGGCTTGAGAGGATTCCAAATTTTGGGTTTTAAAGTCTTAAGCTTGGATGTTCCCTAGATCTTACGAGGATTGTGTTCGTGATCCCTGGGGTTGGCAAGTGCTACCGAAGGAATTTTTAAAGAATTCTTGAAAAATGAAAGATCGTTGCTTTAATTAATTCTAAAGGAGGTATAAGTGCATATTAAAGGAGAATTTGATGGTGATATTATGAGAATTGGGAAAGTAATAGCGTATGCTTCGAGGAAGTTGACTTAGATATAGTGGAATTTTCTTACATTCTACCCGAGAGTGGTTACAATTGTTTTTCGTTAGTTAAGGGGAACCTTATCTTTTGAAGCTTCCTTTTGGGATTGTTACCGATCCTAAGAGTTGGAGGATTTAGTTAGTCGAAAGGGAGAGATTAGAATACTATTCAGATTCTTGAGGAATAGGTTGTATGTGTGATGGATCTCCTCTCAAACTCGGGAATTTTAATTAACCTCAGCGAATTGTGGATAATAGCAGTTTTTAGTTTAGCATTGATTCGGTAATGTATGAAGCTTGGTATGGAAATTATATTTGTATGATCCTCCGTACGTATGGAGTTCTTCAGTTAATGATGATTTGGCAGATTTGACTTATGTGGGGAAACTGTTGAGAGTTATTAGAATGATAGTTTAGGGAATTGAAATCCTAGGGTATTCGGGTTGTGAAAATGTATAGAAGAATCATGCCGTTAAGGAAACCATTTGGAAGTGTAATTTGAAATGCGTGAGAGGTAACCTTTGTTATTGATCCATAAGGTAAGTCTTTTTAAAAATTCGGGACGAATTTTCTTTAAGGGGGAGTGAGTGTAACGACCCTAACCCTAGGCACCAATTGTAGCATCATATTATATGCTTTTAATATTATTGTTAATATTATGTGACCATTTTATATCATTAATTTCTTATATGAGGTTGAGATGATTGGAAAATTAAATAAAGCATCTTGGGAGAAGTATAAAAATAGAAATGGATAAAATAAATAAAATATGGATAGTTAGGCTTCTTTGTGTAGGGGAAAGAAGTAAAGGATTTAAATGAAAAGATTTTAAAAGATTTTAATTGATTTGAGATGGGGGGCCATTTTCCTCTCCTTAAATCCCTCGTCCTTTTGTCCCCTTTAGTCAATTTCCCCCATACTCCTCCCATACTTCCCCTACACTTCTCATTCACCTCCTCCATCATCCTCCTCCATGTTTCTTTAATAATTCCCATGGAAGCTCTATTGTGAATACCATCTCTTACAAATTTCTACCAAGTTCACTTCTTCTCCATTTGGCAATCCGATCGTACTTCCGTGTTCGGGGTGAAGAGAGGAACACATCAAGCTAAGAAAATCATCATTCCATTCCATATGGGCTAAGTAAGTTATTATGACTTCCTTCTAATAATTGTTCACTTTATGTGTTAATTAATTTCTTGTTGAAAGCAAATGATTTTTGGTATTTGGAATAAGGTTATTTGAGTTGGAATTGATCTTAAATTGTAAATTGGTGATCTAAGTTGGGAGAAGAGTGGTATAGAGTAATTGGGGATATTAATGGTTTAACTATAAGTATTAATTGTGGGTTTGGCCAAGTATTAGAGTTAGGAAGTGAGTTAGTATGAATTTCCTTTCTCTAAATGCTCATGAAATAATTATTGTGTTATTGTTGTTACAATGGTCACTTGATATTTTGGAAACCTTCTTGAAGTTGAGGAATTGATTAATGGTATAGAATGATGTTATTGTCCATGGAAATTGATCAAAGTGTAAGGAGATGGGTTGAATAGATTAAAAAGGGTTAACTTGAAATGTGTTAGTGAAATGGGTTAGAAATCATGTGGTAAATGATCTAGGTTTACATTATTTTGGGTTTAAATGATTTAGGATGAAGTTGTGAAGTTAGAAAAGACCTTTTGGTGTTCATAAAATAAGAGAGATGGATGAAAGGGAAAAGAAAATAGGTACAAGGGAATTAAAATTCTGGGCAAGGGCTGAATCGGCACTTGGGCGGTCGCCCATGGGGGCTTGAGTGGCCGCCCATGTGGCCAGTAAGTGGTGTGCTTTTCCTTCCTTCTTGGGCGGTGGCCCATGCCATCGTGTGCGGTCGCCCATCACCTCAGCAACTTCAATTTCCTTTTGAAATCCACTTGGGCGGTCGCCCAAGTGGAGTGGGCGGTCGCCCATGTCGACTGGCCTTCCCCAATTTCTGTTCTTGCTGATTTTTACCAACAACCTCGTGGCATGATTAATAACCATTATAAATTAATAGAACCTAATCCAAACAGGATATGAATTAATCCTTTTTAACCTAAGTCAAATGGAATACGTTGGCTACACCATGACGTGTTATTGGGTCAAATGGATTTGGGGAAGTAGTTTAAATATTATCCGAAAAATGATTGATAAGCTTGGTTAGTAACTTCACCAAAGTAGTTCAAACTTGGAAAGTAGATCTTGAACTTTTATTAAGATTATTCAAGGTTGAGTAACGACTTCGTAGAAATAGTTTATGGTTTAGAGTGGCCGTACTTGCCTCATAACCTTGGTGATTAGATAGTGTAGAGACTGTAATTACACTATTGCGTTAGTTAGAAATGTTTATGTATCACATTGTGGCATTGTATCCCAAGTGGGGATTATTTAGTATTGTTATGTTGTATCCCAAGTGTGGATTATTTGGTATATGGTTGTATTGTATCCCAGTTGTGGATTATCTGGCATGTTGATTATATTGTATCCCGGTGTGGATTATGTGGTTATATGGATACCTTACTTGAGTTCATATTCATTGATGGATTATGCATAGTGTATTAAATGAATGTTGCACTATGGTATTGATTTAACATGAGTATAATTTACCATGTTGTTATATTATTATCCCTTTTGTGGATTTAATTCAAGTAACTATTATGTGCTTGGATATTACATGTGATCAGGGGGTATAATGGAATTCAATCAATTATTAATTTGTTCTATAAGTGATTGAAGGTTCATTATACCTGTGACCTTTCCCCTCTGTGGCCACAGAGTGGGTGTGCTAGCGACTGTATTTAGCCAAAATCCTTACAGACCGCTGCGATTTGGTGATTAGGGGGAATGCTTCTGTATTAAGCCAAAAGCTTTACAGATAGCGGTATTATTGTTGGATACTCTGAGTTAGTATCTGATTTTCTTATATGGATCTCTGGAGTATGAGTCCTATAAGCGGTGAATGTGCTGGAGGCAGTTCACCAAAGAGAGGAGTTTCACTCCCACGTTGTACGACTTATTGTTCAGACGGGAAAGGTAAAATGAGGTAACGTAAGGTGTATACCGCTTTAATAATGTGCTATGTGTAACCATGCTATATGTTGCATCTTGTTTGGCATCTTGCTGCATTCATAATAGCTTATTGAGATTTATTCTCACCCCTTCCCTTTTACTGTTTTAGATTGTGCTGAGACAGGTGACCTGAACCAGTGAGGCCGGGGAAAGAGTTTGGACTCTTGCTTTTGGGACTTGTCAGGATAGGTATATGAGTGGGTTGTCGGGAGTCCTATTTAAGTATTACTCTTTTATAAGTTGTATGGAAAACTCTTTTGTTAAACAATGTTAATAGGGTTTTCAATGTAATTGATTAAGTATGGTTATTAAAGTAATTGCTTAAATTCTTCCGAGTGGAGATATGATCAGTTGATTTTATTTTGAAAGTCTTAGAATTGATTTTTTTTAAGTGAAATAAAAGTTTTAAAAAATTAAGATGGGTTTTCTTAGTTTGAGCTTCTCAAGCTCGGGACACGCGTTAGGTTCCGGGTTGGGGTGCTCACAGCATTAGTCAGTCAACGCTTCTGCCTTGATCTCCGAGCCATTGTCAATACGGGTCCCCCATTCGAGAAAGACCCGAAGGAAAAGCATGCCCCGAACACAGAGCCATCTTACCAGTACAGAGCAACAACCACATCAAACCCTGTACCGGCCCCCGACAAAGGAAAAGACACCACTGTCAGCCACCTCCAGCAGGGACATCAGTCAAGCAATGGGGACACATCCCTACAAAGCAACGACTCTTTCGAGAGACAGCCCTCCCGTTGCTTTGACAAACTAGACATGCCTCTAAGCAAGATGTTGGAGAAACTGATCAAAGAAAACCTACTCAAGCCTGTGGTGGACTACAAGCCAAAGAAGCCCACAGCCAAGGCTGACAGAAGCAAGTACTGCGCCTTCCACCAGTACCATGGGCACATAATCGATAATCGCTTGGTGCACGGTATGAGATCCAGAATCTAATAGAAGATGGAAAGCTTGAGCGTCCTGGCAGTTCAGCAACAAAAGAGCAGCTAGAGTAGGGGCTACCTATCCTCGAGATCTGTCAACTGTCTTTTGGTCAACCTTCGTAGGTTCTAGTACTTTCCTCGTTCAATCAAGTCCGCCTCGGACATTGTAGTTAATCTTAAATTTTCTATAAATAAGTGTCTTTTTCTCTTCTTGCTAGACTTGAGACATTATTTGCACACCTACATTACATCTAATTAAATGGTTATATCCTAAATGATCACTTGCATTGCTCAACAAATAATCTCTGAAAATAACTAATGTTCTGATTAATCGGTGTGAGAAAGTCAACTGGTGCCCTCCCCATACACTTTCCTTACCTCACAAAGGCCTCCATCAAGCCATACACTTCCCAAAACATGTCCCCACCATCACCTTGACCAAGTCAATGATGGCGGCAACATCAAGGAACAACAAAAGGTCACTCAGCATCGAAAGATTGACCCCATGTCGACAACAACCTCGGAGCTAGCCTTCGCCCTCGTGCGCATCGAGAAAGTTCAAGCAGGAGCCTGCCTTCGTCCTCAAGAACTTCAAGAAAAAAAAGAGAGAAAAGTTCAAGCAAGAACTTCAAGAAAAAAAAAGAAGAGAAAAGAGAGAAAAGTTCAAGCAAGAACTTCAAGAAAAATAAAAGAGAGAAAAGTTCAAAAAAGAACTTCAAAAAAAAGTGAGGCCAAGGACCCAGCACCGCCAATCAAAAGCTTGACAGATGGGCAAACAAAGTTAAAGCTCGATGAATGGAGGTTGCCGATAACAATGGAGCGGTCAAAGCAAAGTAAAAAAAAAACACATCATAAGCCCTTATGCTATATTCGAATTCTTTCTCCCCCGATGAAAGACGCCGATCAAGAAGCAATGGAATCACGGAAGAAGCTGTCAACAATGACTTGTCAAGGGATCACCTCAAGGCCCGTGCCTCATCATCCAAACTTCCCATCCAAACCTTTGCACCAAAAAGACCACAAATGTTCATATCCTATTCCCAAAGTCAAAACACAGTTCAGCCAGAACTACGACGACCTGAGCTCCTTACACTGAGGGGAACGTAGGCAACCAGAAATGGTTCGGTCATAAACACATACAAATCCCATAAACCCGGTATCATCAATGACCTCCCCTATACACAAACCTTTCTTTCACACACAGCCAACTTTGATCCGCAACATCAGTTGACTTCTTCTCACGGTTAATCAAGACATTTGTTCATATCGGGATTAATGGTTGAACAACCTGAACATTAACAAAGGGTTTAAAGCAATATTGTGATCATTGTGAATAAAACATGTTTTCAGATGTCTCGACAAGTCTTCTTTTTCTACGATAATGGGAAAAATAGAGCTAAACACTATCTTTCTGTCAGCAAGGACTTTCATACACTTCTCCAAACATCTCTACGCTCATACTCTCTCAAAAGAGTCAAACCCAAAGCGAGTTTTGGTACCTACATTAAACTAGGCATCCACAAAAAATTGGGATTCTTTCCCACTTCTCTAAAATACGTCCTTACGCGTATACATTACAAGCCACATCTTATGCACTTTGGTTGACTAATCGAAAAAAAAATCATGGACGGTTGCCTCGTCAAGCCACATGAGGTTTAACTCAGATTGGGGTTGCATCAGATTCACTCTAGAATCCCCACAGATGACCAGCGATTCCTTCAAACTGGGGCTTCACCAAGTCATTTCTTCAGACTGGGGCTTTGCCACACGAAGAGAGCTTTTTCATCTTGAGGGTCTACTTTGAGTTCCAATTTCTGGGGCTTATCAGAAGCATCTTTCGGCATTCTGGTTTTAATTAGAATTGGGGCTTCTCAGATACAACTTCGACAGATCAGAATCTGAATCCTCATGACACCTCTGGGCAACAGTAGCATGAAAGGGCGCTTTTCCAAAGAAGTCTTCCCTTCCTTCAAACAGCACAACTTCAGAACCTACAGGGGTGGGAAAGCAAAAATATCCTGCTGACACCACAGTTCAGGCATCAAGACACAAGAAAGTCTCCAATCTCGACAACCTTACTGCCAACAAGAAGCATAATCCCCAGAAGGATCAGCCAAAGTTCAACTTATCAAACCTCAATGCAATCGAGAGGCACCAGCAAAACCTCTATCTCTCAAATGTAGGAGGAACCGATCCTCACTCAGCTCAAGCAGACTCAGGCGAACATTTCCCTTTGGTCTTTGCTCACCTCTTTATACCCTCACAAGCTCAAGCTAGAGGAAAGTTTGGCCCGCACCATGGTCCCCATGGACGCAACTCCAGAAGAAGTAATCCAGATGATCGACAACATCCACTATGGAAACATCATCACCCTCACAAATTTGGACCTGCCAAGATTTGGAGCTGACCACAATGAGCCGCTTTGCATCACTATTCAGACTCCGGAATGAATGTCTTGCCCGCCAAGATGATGGACCTGCTTGACATCAAGCCCACAGATTTGAAGCCTTCAGTCCACACTGTCAAGGCCTACGATTCTACTTCCCGCACAGTTCTCGAGGTTGCTACTCTAAACATCTGGTTTGGCAAGCGGATGATCCCCACTGAATTTCAAGTGTTGGACATTCCTATCACTTTCACAGCCATCATGGGATGACCCAGGCTGCATCAAATGAACGGCGTGGCATCCACCCTTCACCAGTGTATTGAGTTCATACAAGGCAACGAGCTGACAACAGTCTACGGCGACAGCGTCACCACCGAGGGGACCAGCACCAACGGCATTCCAGTGTTAGAGATCAAGCATGATAACGATATGGCATTAACTGGGTTCACCTTGGAGACCTCCAAGATCCAAATATGCAGCGTGGACCTTCCACTATTTTGGGACAAAATCCCTCCCGCCATGAAGATGATGAAACTCATGAACTTCGTCCTAGGACTGGGGCTCGACAAAAGGTTACAAGGCCAACACCAAGTCATCGAAGTCAAGGGCCACAATGCAGTCCAGGGGCTCGGTTATATGCCAACACCAGCTGACATCAGGAAAGACAAGAGGCTCGCCAGCACCAGAGTAGTAGCCCGCAAAAGGGGAACCTCCTACGGCACACCCAAATGTTTCAAAGGACTCGATAGTGGAACTGAGGAAGATAAGAAAGCAAAAGAAAAGTCTGCACAGACTGCAGAAAAGTTGGAAAAGATGGCACAGAACCTCAAATGTTTCAAAGGACTCGAGCACAACCCAATAAGGGGAGCATTCCTCGACGTCACTGCAATACCTGGACCCGTCACCACCACCGTTCAGCATAAATACCCGTTCGAAAGGATACCCGACCTCGTTAGGTCTATCCTGTCATCTCCCTGCGAGATCCTTCCCCCGAGATTTTGCATCTCGTTATCTCTTCGTGAGATCCTCTCCTGTTATCTCCCTGTGAGATCCTTTCTCATTATCTCTTCGTGAGATCTTTCCTGTTATCTCCTCATGAGATCCTTTCTCGTTACCTCCTCGTTAGGTCTATCCCGTCATCTCCCTGTGAGATCCTTCCCCCGATATTTTGCATCTCATTATCTCTTCGTGAGATCCTCTCCTGTTATCTCCTCATGAGATCCTTTCTCGTTACCTCCTCGTTAGGTCTATTCCGTCATCTCCCTGCGAGATCCTTCCCCCGAGATTTTGCATCTCGTTATCTCTTCATGAAATCCTCTCCTGTTATCTCCTCGTGAGATCCTTTCTCGTTACCTCCTCGTGAGATATTTCCGATTATCTCCTCGTGAGATCCTTTCTCGTTATCTCCTCGTGAGATCTTTTCGATTATCTCCTCGTGAGATCCTTTCTCGTTATCTCTTCGTGAGATCCTTTCCTGTTATCTCCTCGTGAGATCCTTTCTCGTTACCTCCTCGTTAGGTCAATCCCGTCATCTCCCTGTGAGATCCTTCCCCCCAGATTTTGCATCTCGTTATCTCCTCGTGAGATCTTTCCGATTATCTCCTCGTGAGATCCTTTCTCGTTATCTCCTCGTGAGATCTTTCCGATTATCTCCTCATGAGATCCTTTCTCGTTATCTCCTCGTGAGATCTTTCCGATTATCTCCTCGTGAGATCCTTTCTCGTTATCTCCTCGTGAGATCTTTCCGATTATCTCCTCGTGAGATCGTTTCTCGTTACCTCCTCGTGAGATCTTTCCGTTATCTCTGCGTGAGATCCTCTCCCGAGATTTTTCATCTCGTCATCTCCCCGCGAGATTCCTTTTCGAGACTTTGCCTCTCGAGACCCTCCTCGATACCTCCTCGTGAGACTTTCTCCCATTATTTCTTAGTGAAACCATTGCAATTATTTCCTCGTAAAACCTTTTCCATTCCCTCTTTGTGAGATCCTCTTCGTGAGACCCTTACCATTATTCCTTCGTAAAACCTTTTGCGTTCCCTCGTAAGATATATCATGATTTGTGAGATCTTTCCTAAGTTTTATACCACGACATCTTTTCGTAAGATTACCCATCTTTTCGTAAGATTACCCATCTCTTAGAGAAATTACCCATCTCTTAGACAGATTACCCATCTTTTCGTGAGATTACCCATCTCTTAGAAAGATTACCCATCTTTTCGTAAGATTACCCATCTTTTTGTGAGATTACACATCTCTTAGAGAAATTACCCATCTTTTCGTAAGATTACCCATCTCTTAGAGAGATTACCCATCTTTTCGTAAGATTACCCATCTTTTCGTAAGATTACCCATCTCTTAGAGAGATTACCCATCTTTTCGTAAGATTACTCATCTTTTTGTAAGATTACCATCTTTTCGTGAGATTACCCATCTCTTAGAGAGATTACCCATCTTTTTATAAGATTATCCATCTTTTCATAAGATTACCCATCTTTTCGTAAGATTACCCGTCTTTTCGTAAAATTAGCCATCTTTTAATTAAGGTACACAGTCAAATACCTTCAAACACCCTATCCCCAGCGGACAAAAGACAAACGACAATCACTGTAAGCCCGTACAATGAATCTTCTCTCTGGCCGTCAATCGTAAGTCCGACCATCTCATTTCAGCGGCCATCAAGGTAAGCACGGACAACAATCCCTCTTCGGCCGCCATAGCAAGCCCGAGTATCTTTCACTCCAGCTATTGAACATTCACTTCTCCGGCCGTCAATCGTAAGCCCGACCATCTCATTTCCACGGTAATCACTGTAAGCCCGTACAATGAATCTTCTCCCCGGCCGTCAATCGTAAGCCCGACCATCTCATTTCCACGGCAATCACTGTAAGCCCGTACAACGAATCTTTTCCCCGGCCGTCAATCGTAAGCCCGACCATCTCATTTCAGCGGCTATCAAGGTAAGCCCGCACAACAATCTCTCTTCGGCCGCCATAGTAAGCCTGAGTATCTTTCACTCCAGCCAGTGAACAGTCACTTCTCCGGCCATCAATCGTAAGCCCGACCATCTCATTTCCACGGCAATCACTGTAAGCCCGTACAACGAATCTTTTCTCCGTCCGTCAATCGTAAGCCCGACCATCTCATTTCAGCGGCCATCAAGGTAAGCCCGCACAACAATCCCTCTTCGGCCGCCATAGTAAGCCCGAGTATCTTTCACTCTAGCCAGTGAACATTCACTTCTCCGGTTGTCAATCGTAAGCCCGACCATCTCATTTCAGCGGCCATCAAGGTAAGCCCGCACAACAATCCCTCTTCGGCCGCCATAGTAAGCCTGAGTATCTTTCACTCCAGCCAGTGAACATTCACTTCTCCGACCATCAATTGTAAGCCTGACCATCTCATTTCAGCGGCCATCAAGGTAAGCCCGCACAACAATCCCTCTTCGACCGCCATAGTAAGCCCGAGCATCTTTTCACTCCAGCAAGTGAATGTTCACTTCTCCGGCCGTTAATCGTAAGCCCGACCATCTCATTTCAGCGGCCATCAAGGTAAGCCCACACAACAACCCCTCTTCGGCCGCCATAGTAAGCTCGAGCATCTTTTCACTCCAGCAAGTGAACGTTCACTTCCCCGGCCGTCAATCGTAAGCCCGACCACCCCATCTCAGCGGCCATCGAGGTAAGCCCGCATAATAAATCCCTCTTCGGCCATCATCATAAGCCCGAACACCATGTCCCCAGTAGACAAGAGATGAACGGCAAGTCAGCGTAAGCCCGCACAACAACCTTCCTTCAAAAGCATTTCCGTCAAACCCGGAACAATCTCACTTAGGTTCAGACGCCTCCTAATAGTCTCGCTTAGGTTCAGACGCCTCCAAACAGTCTCAATCAGGATGAACTCCTCCTAATCATTCCCCATAGGTCGAGGCCCCTACAAATTGCCCTCACACTCGTGAACTACGATCGGCTTGATTCCCGCTCGGGATACGTAGGAATCCTTTCGCTAAGGGTCCAGCCAGCTGACCTCTCAAGTCTCTCCAAGTAAGGCATCCCCCGATTTGGATCCTTATCTTTTTCAACGACCCCACTTCCTTCGAAAGTGACATCGCTGAGGGGCTACTGTAAGTACCCAAATCCGGATCGTCAAAATTCGTTAAAAGTTAACCGGAATCCGTTAACTGGCCCTTTCCAGGTTAACCGGAACCCATTAAGCTCCCCGTTCTCAAGTCAACGAGACATCCCGGGACTGCCCCGCGCATCCCGACATCAAAGTGTACTCAACACACGTTATCACACGTAAAAGTACAGCTTTCCCTGAAAAACGCACTTTTCGGGGTCTTCCGGGATTTGATTTGCTGTTTTCGAGCGTCTCGACCTTCCGGAGGTCATAACTTCCTCATACGAACTCCGTTTTGGGCCCACCACATATCAAATCGAACGCGAGAACAAGATCTACTCATATAACTAGTTTATTAGGAAAAATAGCCAATTTGAAGAAAGGGTCGGTCGAACTGTTTTACTGGATTAAATAAAACGTGCCAAATTCAATCAAACTCAAGGCCAAATGACCAAAATGTCCCCCCAAATTGAAGAAGGGTCCGAACGGACTGTTTTACGCCATAAAACAACCAGGCTAAGCAACATAACCTCCTTCTCCAAGTAAAACTCCTCCTTCTCCATGTTTTCCCCTCCTATAAATACTCCCCCTCCCCATTCATATTTACACACAATTTTCTCTCCTCCTTCACCCCAAGCAACAAAAGGCTTGTCTTCTTCCGCTCTTCGGGGGCCCTCGTGCTACTCGTCAGCAGAATTCTCTAATCTTCGGGGGACCTCGTGCTACTCGTCGGTGGATTTTGATCCTAAAAAAAAACAAAAGCTAAACCAACCTAAGTCAAAACGCTGCCCAAATGCCTAGGTTTTTAAGCACCAAATAAAGGGGAAACTCTGTCCAAAATTCTACCAAACACTTCCGAAACACCTTTCAAACACCTTTTCGTATCCCGTATACGTCCTCCCGAGCCAAAGAGTCAACACCAAATTTGGTAAACTCTCACTCTCAAAATGTAGACGTAACGCCGTCTACGGGACTCGATACGTTTTAGTCCCTAATCATCTTCTCTCCCGTAAGAGAAGTAATTTCGGGTTAAAACGGCGTTCAAGTCCCGTTTTTACGTTTCTGTCATTTACCGTCTAGATCGTTCGATCCGTTGATTCGCTCTTTAACGTCCGAACCGTTTGGTTCGTGATTGTCATTTACCGTCCGGATCATATGATCTGTTGATATCGCACTTACTTTACGCACTTTACAAATCCGAGTCGTTTGGCTTGTCGATCACATCTTTTACAAGTCCGGATTGTTTGATCCGTTGATACCGCATTTTCAATACTGTCATTTACAAGTCCAAACCGTTTGGTTTGTTGATAGTATTTACTTACAAATGTCCGAGTCATGAAATGACTCGTTGATCGCATCTTACTTGCATCATTTTCATCAAAATTGGTAACATCTTAATGCCCGGTTCAAAACCGATGTTCGTTATTCGAACTGCTTTTCAAACTCAAAATTGACATTTGTCATTCTAACGCTCATTTCAAACTCAAAATCGACGTTTGTCATTCAAACGCTCATTTCAAACTCAAAACCGACATTTGTCATTCAAACGCTCTTTTTACCCAAATCAACGTTTGTCATTCAAACCAAGATTAAAGCTTGTCATTCAAGCTCATTTTCAAAAGTAACACGAACACACACACACACACACACACACACACTTTTCGAGAAAGGTAGAAAGACTCGTCATACGAGGCATTTCGGGTGATCTCAATATACTCTTTCCAAAACGTAACGTGACCTCTGAACCTAATAATCTCTGGTCCTAAAAGCCTTTTGTCAAGTTTTGGCTACCAATCAAAACGTTCTCCTTTTTTAAAGCCTTTTCCAAGTTTTGGCTACCAATCAAAACGACCTTGTTTTCAAAGCCATTTTCAAAGTTTGGGCTCATAATACAAAACGGCGTGGCGACTCTCTTTTCCAAGTGAAGTCCATTCAAAAGAACCGCTCGCCGCAGTCCACGCGATCCTGGTAATTTCACCTACCCTCACCAATTTATCACTTTTCCACTTTTCAGGTCTTTTCTTCGGTGCATCACTTGATCTCCGTCCTCATATGACTAATCCACCGTAGGCGATTATCCTTCATTTTATCTTCAATTGGTGAAACTTCTACTTTCCCCAAATTTATCGTATGAATGTGACTTTGTTTCACGATCCAACACTCAGAGCAATATAGCAGTGCATGCCTAGTTGTCGTACGATAGAATTTTTCTTTTAATCTATGGGGGATACTGGGATCACAAAGAAAACCTGTGACGCTCTTCCACTTCAACCAACCTACTTTAATCCTATTAACCACATTTATATCAAATTCTCCATCTTTTTGGATATTAGATCTAAGATAGCAAAAAAAAAGTTAGAAGCTTGCACAGTCTTTCCATCAAATGTGATCACCCTGTCTCCTTGCTCTCAACTTTGCTAAACTTACACTCCAAATACTCAGTTTTACTTTTGATCAGTCTAAAACCTCAAGATTTCAAAGTTTGTCTCCACAATTCCAACTTACTTTTAACATCCTCTTTTGTCTCATCAATCAGCACAATATCATATGTGAATAACTTACAACATAGTATATTATCTTAGATTGAACTCATCAATTTGTTCATTTAGATCATTTGAATTGTACCATATACTTACAAACCATTTTCTCTATGTTATTAAAAATTGAAATGTCACTAGTTTTTGAAGCTTTCAAATATAGGGACAAATTTATATACGATTTTCATGTTATACCTAATGATGTAGGTCTATGGCAGCAGATCAACAAGGCGAGGTGGGTGCCTGGGGAAAGGGGAGGCGGGCGCCTCGACGGCAGATTCTGGAAGTTCAGCGATCCAGTGGAACCTCGACCGTGAGGGTAGGGATGGCAAAAACCCGAAACCCGACCCGAACCCGAAAAGACCCGACCCTAATAGGCCGGGTTTGGGACTCGAAATTGAAAACCCGCCGGGTTTTTATAGGGCTCGGGTTTACCCCCGCCCCGCCCCGAACCCGCCCCGATTAGGTAGGAAATTACAAAAATACCCTTACCTGTAAATGTAATTGCCATCCCTATGCATGAGCATGTCCACTGCAAATTATCAGCTTGATGGTTGTTTGCAAGCCTTACTGTCATGGTTTCAGGCTTATGGCGTAAAAGGCTTGGTGAATGTTTAATTAATAGCATAAACATTTATAAACCACTCTGGAAAGCAAAAACAAGAGATCCTTTAGCAACAAGAGATCCAGCTCTCCTGAAGCCCTTAAAGGAGACATTGTTGGATTTGCTCACTCCTAATGAAGAGCCTGTTAGATTGGGTAGTCAAAGTAACGGGGCGGGTCGGGTCGGGCTCGGGTAGTGCAAGTAACGGGGCGGGGCGGGTTCGGGAAAGGGTAGATGACTATAGGGGCGGGTTTGGGAAATGCAAAACCCGTCCCGAACCCGCCCCGTTGCCATCCCTACGTGAGGGTATAGGGCCTCGGCCGTGCAGGCGGCAGCATCAGAAACAGGCCTGCGGCTGGCAATTTCAATGGGCTTCAGCATTGCTGGTCTTAGGGTTTAAGTGTTTGTTTTATGATTAATTAGTATAGGGTATTTTAGTCTTTTCATTTAAAAAGTGTTATAGGGTTTTATTAGGATTTTCATTCTAGTATTTATAGGTTTTAGGGTTTGAGAAAAGAGGGAGACTTTGATTATTTATGAATTATTAAGAAAAACTTGAAGCTTTCTTTTATCGAATCTTGGTTCTTTCTTGTTCGTTCTTTAATCTCTAGCCTCAAGGCATCACCTAGAACTCCAACTCTTTACCATATCTTATACAGAAAAGCAAGAATTCTTGTATTCTTGTGTCTATAAAAGGGATAATGTTGACAGTAAATTAATTCTTAGACTTTCATTATTAAGGCTTCATTTCACATATAATCCTTCCTCATCAACAAAGGATGGGGTCTTTCATGTGACAACTCTATCCCATTAAAGGACATATTTGGTAAATGTCGAGCCCTACAACTTAAAATTAAACGATCTATCAAAAGAACATCAAAAATAGAAAAAAAAATTATCACATTGACAAACCCTTTATATCAATGTCTCTTTACCATTCTAAAATATCAATTTCAAGATTATGTGTTGCCACCCTTCTCGACTAGCCGCTAGGGGAGGACATAGGAAGACCCAAAGGGGTAGCTGTGAACCCCCCCCCCCCAAATTTTCTGTTGACATGTTAAAAAAAATTAGGTATGAAACTTACCCAGATGCCTCGGTCACTCATATTCCCCAATTTAAGTCTGATCATAATCCTTTGCTGCTGAAGCTTGACTTACCCGTCAGACATGAGACTCGTCCTCGGCCTTTTCGTTTCTTTGCACCTTGGGTGTTGCATAAGGACTTCCCGAATTTTGTCAAAGCGGCCTGGACGGCCTTAGACCATTGGGAGACTTCGAATAAAGTGGAGTACATATAGGATACACCGGTGCTAAAACCTTTGATCAAGATCTCTTCCAAACTGTTGGGGTCCTTGCTCCCCCATTCGTTAGAACAGCTTCCATTGAGTCTCTGCACCTATCCTTTTTGATTTTCGCTTTCTGAACACAGGGAAGAGAAATCTGGCGGGGCAAAAAATTTCAGAAAATCCTTATCCAAACAAATTACTTTTTTATTTGTTTCAGTATTGTAACTGGCTTTATCCAAAATTTTGTTAATGATACATAGAACGTATTACTAAGTGCACCCCCTACTTACCAGCTCAGCCCACCCCTTTGGCAAAAAAAGAAGCCACACTTTAAAAAAAGAAAACAAAAGAGGTTTAAAAACGACAGAGACAGGAGAGAAAAAAGAAAAGCGATGCGACACGAATCCAGTCGCCACGCCACCCAATTCAGCCGTCGGTCAGAGACAGCCACCTCCGCCTCCACCAGTCCATCTTCACCTCCACCTCCGATCTTAATCACTAATTCTTGTAAGTTTTAATTTTTGGTATTTCAATTTAGGGTTTTATTGTTGAGTAATTTGGGGTTTCTTCTTTAGGGTTTCTATTGAGATTTCAATTTTTGATTTCATTTAGGGTTCATATTATTGATTTATTAATCAATTTGGGGTTTTAAAATCAAGATTTTTCAAATGAGATTTCACATGAAAAAATTAGTATTTTTATTAATGGTGTTATTGATTTTTTTTTTTTTTGTAGGATTGGTAGTTTTTCATATTTGTTGATTATGGAGCGATTCTTGAAAAGAAAATCATCGGCGGAAGCTGAAACTAGTTTGGGGTAAGTAATTTTATCCCCGTGACATTGAAAGCTTCTGCTAGTGTGATGGAGGATTTCTCCCTCTAATTATAAAATCTAGCAAGTGTACTAGTTACCAATCTAGTAATATGCATTCATGAAAGAGACGAATCCACAGAGACGAGTATGGAACAAGTTTATTTTAATAGTATATAAGAGTAACCAAGAAGGGGTTTAATTTATAGATTTAATTATTAAAACCTAGTAAAGAATTTGTTGATTTAAATAGTCTACCTTTGAATTCCACACTTAGTAAAAAGATATTCTGAATATCACCCTAATCAAGTTGATGATATTAGAAGACATTATATTACAAAAGGTCCTTGTCAACCTCGCAACCATGATTTTCCTCAAAAAATGGTTGAAAATAAATTGCGTCATTTTAATTGAGATTGGTTTAACAAATATGTTAATTGGTTGGAATATAGCATTACGACATATAAAGCATATTGTTTGTGTTGTTATTTGTTTAGAGATGACAACGATAATAAGGGATTGAATGCATTTACAAGTGAAGGTTTTTCTTATTGGCATAAAAAGGATAGGTTGGATAAACATGTCGGTGAAGTTAATAGTAAACATTATATTTCATTAAAGAAGTGTGAAGACCTAATGAAACAAAATTAATCCATTGTTGTTGCTCTTCATAGACAATCTGATATTGAAAGAAAGAAAAATCGAATTCAACTATTTGATTCTTGTAGATTATTGTTGAATCAAGGACATTCTTTTCGTGGTCATAATGAGTCTAAAGCTTCTTTGAATTGATGAAATTTCATTGAAACGCTTAAGATAATTGCTAAACAAAATGAGTCTATTAGCAAGGTGGTCTTGAAAAACTCTAAATCAGAAAAGTGTTAAAGGAAATTGTTGAATGTTTTGCAAAAGAGATAGTTCAAAAAATTATTAAGGAGTTGAATGGTGTTTTTTTTCATTGTTGGTGGATGAATCTAGTGATATATTTGAGAAAGAACAGATGGCTATGTTTTGGGCTTTGTTGACTCTTGTGGAAATGTGAAAGAACGATTTTTGTATACTGTTCATGTGAAAAATACTTCTGCTGTGTCTTTAAAGTCTGCTATTTAGGGTGTATTTGCTGGTTGGAGTTTGAGTTTGATGAAACTTCGGGGACAAGGCTATAATGAGGCAAGTAATATGAGGGGTGAATTCGGTGGTTTGAAAACTTTGATTATGAAAGAAAATCCGTTTGCTTATTATGTTCATTGTTTTGCACATCAGCTACAATTAGCTCTTGTTGTTGTAGCTAAAAAATGAATTAAATGACTTTTTGCATATGATTTCCACCTTAATGAGTGTTGTTGGAGCCTCTTGTAAGCGTAAAGACATGATTCCGGAAAGACAAGCAGAAAAGTATCTAAAGCAATTGATAATGGTTTAATTGAGACGAGAACGGGGTTAAATCAAAAATTGAGTCTCCAAAGGGCTGCAGATACACAGTGGGGATCTCATTATAAATCCTTGTTGAGCTTGACTGGTTTTTTTTCTTCTGTTCTTGAAATTCTAGTGGTTGTGTCATATGATGCTACAGATCCATCCAAAAGAGCTCCAGCACGTGGTTTATTGAAATATTTGCGCTCATCGATTTTGTGTTTTATTTGCAATTGATGTCGCCTATACTTGCCATCACAAATGAGCTGTCATTGGCTTTGCAAAGGAAAGATACAGATATCTTGAATGCTATGAATCTTGTCAAAGTAAGTCGAGAAAGATTACAAAATACAAGAAATGATGGATGGGAGTCTCTTCATCAAAAGGTAATAGATTTTTGCAACAGCAATGAGATTGCATGTTTGAATATGAATGATAAATATGTTGATAGCCACAATTCTATACATAGAACACATGTTACCAATGATTTTCACTATCGTGTGCAATGCTTTTATGTCATTATGGATCAACAGATTTTGGAGATAAATGATCGGTTTAATGAGGTCAATTCCGAGTTGCTTACTTGTATTGCTAGTTTGAATCCAAGTGATGATTTTGTTGATTTTGATAAATCAAAGTTGATAAAGTTGGCTCATTTATATTCGGATGACTTATCTACGATTGAATTATTGTCTCTTGAGTCTCAACCAAAGACGTATATTATGAATGTGCGATCAGATAACATATTTAATGAATTGAAGGGGCTTGGTGATTTATGTTCAAAGCTAGTGACAAAAAAAATACTTGTCATATCCATTGGTGTATCGGCTTTTGAAGTTTGCTTTGATTTTGTTGGTATCAATAGCAAGTATGAAAAGATGCTTCTTAGCGATAGAGATGAACAATAACAAGACACATTTACGTAATCGAATTGGTGATCAATTTTTAAATGATTGTATTGTGTCTTTTATTGAGAAATAGTTGTTTTGAAGCGTTACAAATGATGATTTAATTAAACGTTTTCATAGTATGAAAACGCGAAAGTGACAAATTTAGTATGTTCTTTGTTTGTTGTAAACGATGTAGGTAGTCATAAAAAAACAATTATTTTTTTTGAAGTTTTTGAGTAATGTAATTTATAAACCCCCTCTATTTTGAACTTGGGTCCACCCCCTGCTAGCGGCCCATCTTAAAATCAATATTTTGTTCAATGTTGATGTTTATGTATTTATATAATATCTTTCGGTGTCAATTAAGCACTCAAATGAAAGCATGTGTATTTGTTACAATTATAATCATTTTAGTTTGTTAATCAAAATATATTTTAATTATGTGTTCGTGAACTATAGTTATTTTTTTCTTAAATGATATTTCCTTCATCCCGATTTAAGATTTTTACTTTCTTTTTTGATATTTTCCAGTGTAAGGTTATTAGTTGCATTATTACTTAAATTAAAATGGACTTTGTATCTTATATAAAATTCCCTCAACATATAGAAGTGGAGGAAAATCAATAAACAACATGACCAACTGTGAATAAAATAAAAAATCACCAACATAAAAGTGTTAATTGTGTATACTAATTGATACGAACACAACACGGGTAGCTAAACATCAAGAGACACCAATGTAATGTTCTAGCCTTCCTATAAAATAAGTGAAATAGTCCAACAAAAACCATGGCTCTCATCATGGAAATGGTTTCTATCATGCTAGGATTCAATATTGACATTTTTTTTAGATTTTTTTTGATAAACTTTAATGAACCGTCTAAAATGTTTCAGACCACCAAGTAATACTATTAATATGCGTTTTAAATGCACTTTTCATCTCTGAATTCAGAGATTTCAAGATATACAGTAAAAAAGATGAAGGATCTACATTTCATTTCATGCGAGACATTTAGCATTCTAGCAATCTTATCCTTGAGAATTTGATATTTGTTCATATACTTATGTATTTATTTTATCCTAATATTGAAAGGATGTTCTAAAAAAAATTATGAATATGTTAGAAATGGGTTGACAAAATGTGGTTTTTTTCAAAATAGTTTCATTTTGTGTAAATGAAAATAAGTTGCAAAATTAAAATCTACATTTAGTGTAGATTAGAAAAATGCATTTATTTACTCAAAACCATTTTCGGGTGAATAAGAAATTAATGCTAAAAAAGTGCAACTTGAAATGGGTTTATGAAAAGTTTGTGAATATGGAAAATCATATCACACATTGCCTAGAAACCACAAAGTTCGAGAGTATTTAATATTCATCAACTTGTGTGGGATAACAATCAAGTGTTATCCTCCTACCCTGCTGTAGACACCCCATTCTGAACCTATCGTGGCAGAGTTATACCACTCTAAGTCTCGCCTTTGAGTCAGAAGTATAAATCCACCATTTCGTCATGTTTCGTTAAGTTTTGACTAACGACTGTTAGTTTGGACTAAACTGCATACGAGATAGCAAGGGAGGACATAATTATCCATTGAGCAGCCTTGTCCCGCGCGAGACATGGCGTGTCTCGCGCGAGACTAAGCTTCTGCAGGATGTGCAGAATCAGTTTCCTTGTCGATTTCAACCTCTTTTCTTGATAAATCTTATAACATTCGGGTATCCAATGATATTGGAGTTCTGGAAGCTTCCTTGGGAGGTATCCCAATCCACCTTTACCTCTTAAAACCCCTATAAATACTTGATGACTTTCAGTATTTCAGAGGTCCTGACTCCCTGTCAAAATACACACTTTGTTGGTTTCTCTCCTTGAAAGATTCCTACAAATCACTCCCTAAAACACCTAAAGTTCGTTCATCAACCTTGTTGATTAACGAACATCGAGATTCAAGTCTAGGATCGAGGCAAAACTCTGTCTGAATCTCCTCTTAAACCGAAGGTAATCTTCTTTCATTCTTTTATTATTCTAATTGATTATTAGGGTGGTATAGCGTATTGAATCTAGGATCAGTCTAGAGCATCTCCAAATCATGGAGACGGTCTCGAAGCAATCGATCTGACATTCCATTTAACCTAGTTAAATGGATTCTTTTATTTGTCTATTTTGTTAAAAGTGATTTTATTTGAAAACCCCCCTTTTTGCAAGACCGGTCTTCGGACTGGGTGGATGCGGTGCTCCTTGACCTTTCAAATCCATCACTTAAGCCCCGAACCCAAAATATTTTTCAAAATGGTTTTTCTATATTTCCATCAATAATATAGGTGGCGACTCGAAAACAAAAATTAAAAGACAGAAAGTGAAAATTCCGCAAAGCGCTACACCTGCAACCTAGTGGAACTTGGGTCAACCATGCAACCAAGTCAGCTATTGGGCTAGTTTTGTTCTAGCTCAAAATGGACCCACAACCCGCGAAGCGCGCGAAGGGCGAAATGGGCGATTTAGGGCGCACTTTGCATCGGGGGTTGTGGGGCCTTAAACTTTTAACAAAATTCGGCTCGATGGTGGTTCAGTGGTTCGGTTCATGGGTGTGGATCGGTCGCTGGGAGTTGGGCCTTAAACTTTGGACAAAATTCGGCTCGATGGTGGTTCAGTGGTTCGATTCATGGGTGTCGTTTGGGTGCGACTCGATTCAGCTTAGGCCTGATTGAGCCCAGTGGGTAGGTGGCGATTGGACCCAGTTCGTTTGGGCATTGGCCCATCTAGATAGGTCCACGGAGTGGTACATGGTATCTAATCCGTGTCCGTCCGTATAGGTATGGGTCGATTCGGAATGGGTGGAGCACCCATTCGCGTATGGGTTGGGGCGGTTCCATGAATCTGGTTCATCGATCTGGTGCGATCGGACGACCAGGATTCATCTGAATGGAATTGTGGCTATTCCCAGAAAGGCACCTATGACTCTTCAGAAACTATAAATAGCCCCTCCAGGATTCACAATTCAATTTCATTTCAAAACATCCAAAAATTATTCTAGCAATTAGAAATAAAGAGCATATTGTAGCATAAATTCCCTTAAAGTTCAGAAGTTCCAAATACTAAGATTTGTTCGCCGGAGTCGTTAATTTGGAGTGCTCCTATTAACGATAGTTAAAAGTCGTTGCATCTTAGAGAAGATTGTCGTTAATCCGTTAGCACCAGTGCGGGGAAAATTCTTCTTGCGGAGATTGTGTCCAACACAAGCCTCGACTATTTTACTTCTATATATATATTTTTTTTGTATTTATTCCGTCATTTTCAAGAAAGCCTTCATTTACCTAACAAAATAGTCATGTTTGTAATTATAGATTTTATAACTTAGATAAATGAAATACTAAAAGAGTTTCTCTTTTTCAGTTCTTAAAGAATTTCGATTGATTGTATCAAGTATAAACTTGTGGTACTCTTTATCCAACTCATCAATCAACTTTCGATTCCCAATTATGGTGTTGTTCACTAGTTTAAGATATATAATACAATACAAGGGGGGATAACCGCCTCTTATCTACTACATAAGTGGTGGTCCAGATTGAAAGTTAGAAAATTGATCTGACGGCTGCAAATCCTCCCTCCCTCCTTCAACCATCTGTAACTTCCCATAACTTACCAAAATCATCCAAGGTATTGCTTCTTTCCTCTGTTTTTCCTCTGTTTTCCATGTGTTTCCCTCTGTTTTCTCAAGAATTTTTATGATTATTGACTTATTACTAATGATTTTGCTTTCTCAATTGAATTGCATAATAAGTGGGTGATTTGCAGGGTGTTTCAAAAGACTTCTGGAGGGAAGAAAGTTCATATATCAGGGCTAATGAGAATGACCTCAAATGGGAAAGAATTGGTTCATTCTTCTTTGCCACCATTAATGGATTCTTCGCCTTATGTTAACAAATATGATTCAATCCACGTGCACTGCTTCTCCAATCCGATCGATGTTGAAAGATCTTCCCACTGTTTTAAAAAAGAACTTCTTCAGCTCCTACGGCTGCGGCTACGGCATCGAGTCAAAGACACATCAAAAATTGGGTAAGGAATTGCCTGCCGTGAAG
This sequence comes from Adenophora triphylla var. japonica, assembly GCA_022495995.1. Taxonomy (NCBI): domain Eukaryota; kingdom Viridiplantae; phylum Streptophyta; class Magnoliopsida; order Asterales; family Campanulaceae; genus Adenophora; species Adenophora triphylla. Next base: position 78,919 of record JAFEMH010002987.1, on the reverse strand, counting down.
GTCGATTTGTAGGGATCTTTCCGACGCCGGATTTGCAGTTTAGGGTTTGTCTTTACTCTATTTACACCCCTATCCGCCGCCATCATCTTACTAAATATACCACCGCAACTACAAAAGATGCAAACACAAACAGATTAACACTAATTTCATATGTGTTCACAAATTTATACAATAGATTCCAAAAAAAATCATCCTCAACAATATACACAAACAACACAAGCTCAATGGTGAGCGGATCTAGAAGATGGTAGGAAGGATCGTGGGTAGGGAAAGAGCCGAGTAGGTTGAGGTGGGTGGAGGCGGCAGTTACGAAAGGAAAATAATAGATTTAGGTGGGAGAAAACAAGGGCTACATCCCAAAATTTGGTTGTCCTTCCCAATGTCTGACCGACCTCCATAATCGCCGGCAGCTTCGCTCATCTCTCCCATCCTCCAGTGAACAACGACCATGTCTAGATCAACATCCGAAATTTCTTTCTTCTTCTTTAATTCACTCTGTTTACAGATCTGGCTTGAGTGACGAAGATGTAGAGACAGACGCCATATGGTTAAGGCTCGAATTTGAGGGTCAAATTCAGATGTTGCGGGAAGGAGGTGACCGGCGGGGAGAGAAAGAGGGAGAGGGGGAGAGGGATAGAATGGTTCGACCTGGATCGGTGGTGGTTGGGGGTCGACAGTGGGAATAAAGGGGGTAGGGGGCGATAATAACTTGGAAATGTGATGGAGGAGTGAACGTGAGGGTTTTTATTTCAATCATCTGTGAAGAGTTAGGGTTAGGTGGGGTTAAATTATATATAATTTCAGTATCTTCAGACCTTTATATTTATAAAAATGATTTTCAGGGTCAAAAGTTTAGTAGTGTACACTTTCATCCCTTAGAACTTTCACCTCAACCACTTTCATTAATTTTAAGAGCCAACTCAGCATTTTAGTGATGTCAACATGCCACATAGGCATTTTGAACGGGAAAAGTGACGGAGGGCCGACGGAAGGACGACAACAACCAAAAATACGAGGTTATGGGGGGAAACGAAAAAAAATACATTTCAGCCTAAAACGAAAAAGTGACTATAAGTCAGGGATGACATACGTACTTATCTCTTATGTATTTTCGTGATTCGAATTTGAAACATAGAATAAAAACTTTAGGGCAAATTATGTTTAACCTCCCAAAGCATACACGCATTCCGATATGTTTTAGTGTACTTGACACCTGTTTAACCTCCCAAGGTTTCTACTCAATCCCACTTTACACCCTTAATCAAAATTTGCCCCATTTAACCTAAAAATAAAATTAATAAAAAATGTAATAGTGTTTTTATCTTCTATATTAAATAGAAAAATTAAAAAATTAATTTACGTGCAAAGAATCTAAAAACTAAGTTTTATATTAGAGTTACTTTTATAAAAAAAAAACAATTTTTCTAACGCAATAGGAAAAACGGGTTTTTCAAATCGCGTTCAAAATCATGCGTCTCCGTGGCTCGCTTTCTCGGCCGCCCTCTGTATCAATGCCTTCATCACCTCGATCTCACGCCACCTCCGTCACAATGCATTGTCACTTAATTGAAGGATTTTTTGGATTAATCTCATTGTTTGTCTCTGAAACTTTGATTTCGTTCAGTTTAATAATTTAGATCCCACCATCTTTTGGATGGTAGCCAGTAAGCCAGTTTGATATTTCGTTCAATTTGACAATTGCATTTTTCAAACACTTTTGAAAACTGTAAGTATCATCAACTAAAAATGTCAGTAAATGTGTAAAAAGATGCCAGTGCATGTGATTCATAACTTTCGATTAATCTTAACGCATCCCGACACTATTTAAAAATATAACTGACATTTAATATTACCACAGACACTTTTTTACCCTACCACTCTCACTCTTTTAACACTAACACTCAAAAACACAATCGTTGACACTCTTTAACACTAGCACTGAATCACAAAAACACTATTATCGGTTAGGCTGTGCAAAAAATTCGTGAAATCGGACCGGATGATAGAACCGGACCAGACCAATAAAAATTGAACCGAACCAATAGTATTAGTAGATTTGCCCTTTTTTGTTGTTTGATTATTTACAGTGTAATGATAGATATTCTGCATTTTTAGGATCCTGATCTCAATCAGACTTTATTTATGTCGTACTGTCACCGTACCGTTGGCACGGGTAGGGGATCTATAATACAATACAAGGTCAATTAACCGCCTCTTATCTACCACATAAGTGGTGGTTCAGATTTAAAGTTAGAACATTGATCCAACGGTTGAAATTAAACACTCTCCTATTTTCTTTTTTAACCTTCCTTTTCCATTTTCTCCTTCCTATTTTCATTTTTAACTATTATTTCTTTTTGCAGATGACTTAAGTTTTTTTTTTAACATTCTTTTTTTTTTAACAGAAAAATCGATTATAAATAAATGATCATTTTTTTTGTTTTTTTTAATTATTTAGTATACTCATTAAAAAAAGGTTTAGAGTTTATATATACTGTTTCTTTAAAAAAAATTGAAATGGGTATTTTTTTATTTTTTATTTACGTGTATTCCAATTTGATTTATTTATTTTTCTCTTTTATTTTATTAGGATCATTTATTTAAGTTTTTGAACGATTTTAGAATCTTTTTAAAAAAATGATTTTAGAAACATGTGTGTACCTAAATCAATTAAAAAACCATTCGTCATGATAATTTAAGTTTTTTTGTTTCGAACCTTAGATAAAAATAGAATAGGGGATGGGTTATGGATTATAATTATTATTAATTATTTATATGATTAATGGGTTGGGTTGGGGTTACGAAAAAAGAATAATGGTAATGAATAATTTTCATTTAATTTATATTTTAAAATAAAATTTTTTTATAAATATTTATACCAAAGATTCATAAATAATCTTTCTATTCACTTTTAAAAATTTTTGTTTTGCAAATATATAATGAGTGGTAATTGATAAAAAATCATTTAGAATTAAAATTTGTAAGAAAGAGACATTTAAATTGTGATATTTTTTTTAAAAAAAAATAGACTTTTATTTTGGGACATATTGGAGTATATTATTTTGTATTGTTTATGAGTGATTTGTATTTTGTTGGTAATCGATTATAAATAAATGATCATTTTTTTTAATTATTTAGTATACTCCTTAAAATAAGGTTTAGGGTCTATATATACTCTTTCTTTCAAAAAAATTGAATTGGGTATTTTTTTTCTTTTTTATCTATGTGTATTACAATTTGATTTATTTATTTTTCTCTTTTATTTTATTAGGATCATTTATTTAAGGAGTGTATCTTAACATAATAATTACTATTATATATAATTAAGTTTTTGAACGATTTTAGAATCTTAAAAAAAAAACTGATTTTAGAAAAATGTTTTTACCTAAATCAATTAAAAAATTGTTGTCATGATTAATTAAGTTTTTTGTTTCGGATAAAAATAGGATAGGGGATGGGTTATGAATTATAATAATTATTAATTGTTTATATGATTAATGGATTGGATTGGGGTTACGAAAAAAGAATAATAGTAAAATGGGGATTAAGAAAATATTTTTTTACTAACCCTAAATGGATAACGGTCTCGGATAATCGACTTACTCATATTCTCTGCAGTTACACAAACAAACCACCCTCCATCAAATGTTGATTATGGAATAAAGTAATCATCAGGGTATTGGGTGGATTTATTTATTTTTTGGGATGGAAAGAAGGCGATTTCATCATTTCTTTAATTTATGTACTGTCACCGTGCCAGTGACACGGGTAAGAGAATACTAGTTATAATTACAATACGGAGAGAAGCCCTTGGTTCCATCTTTCCATCCAAATTCACCAAAGTTCATGGTTTACGTCATTTGGGGGCGTTCGATGGAGGTATACATGTTAGTCAAATATATGTTTAGATTTAGAATTGCTTAATTCCAATCACAACAAGCACTATTGAGGACCCCTAATTTTAATTAGACCAAATAGAATTTTTCTATGTATGATAGATTCCCTTAGTGCTAGTGCCCAGTGTATTTGATATGTAATTTTCTCAAGACTTGAAGACCTGAAGATTTCCCTATCAGTCGTTTACTTGGTAAAGAAGCTTCTTCAAACCGGTTGACCACTCAACCGGTCAAAGGCGCCTAACCGATCATCTAGAGCCTTACCTTACCGGTGGACTCCCTAGCCGGTCATGGCCCTTAGCCTGTTCAACCGGCCAAGCCTATTCAATAAGCTTCCTTCAGCTAGCCAAAGCATTTATTGCTCCCAACTACTCAGCCACCAACTTTAGCTGAAGTTGGTAAAGCAGCATGCTGAAAAGACATTCCTGCTACTGTCAGAATCTCAAAGTGGAATGTCAAAGTTACCAGTACTCACATCTCCTCAACTACTCAATGGAAATCCTCTCTATCAAATCTCAGGCATTAAATGAAAAGATACTCCCATTTAATGCCTGTCAGTCCAAGTCATCATTACAACCTCTTCAAAGACAATGACTCCTTTTTGAAGCACACTATAAATAGCTTCCCCTGAGCATTGAAGATGGTTGGTGCATTTAAGATCCTTGAGAGTGAGCTGCCAAGAACTACCAACCTTCAAACACTCAAGGTCAAGGCATTCAATTCAAGTCCCCACATTCATTAGACATCTCTGCAGGACATACACTGAGCACCTTCAATCAATTCATGTTGTGTTCCTCAACAAGACTACAAATGGGACATATTGATTGAATCACACACACACCCTAGAGAAATCAGCTCAACTTCTAAGCACATCTCTAGAAAACACTTGGTCTTTATTGTAGCACGATCCATTAGTAGTCACTTTACTTTTAGCAGCCTTCAATCATTGGGCTTGCCACTTGTAATAGTTAGGAACCATTAATAGCAGTGCACTTTCACAAATCCAAGTTCTGACCAAACTTGGTAGAGGACATAGCAGTTATTTAGCACTGTGAACCTCTTCAAAAAATGTGTCATTTCTTTGTGTGTTTGTTTATTTCTTGTGTTGTTGTAACCGGTTGATAATCTCTCAACTGGTCACAACCTGTTGACTCTTATTACTGCTTATTTGTTTGTCTTACTTGGAAATAAAAGTTATCCAGTTGCATGAAATTTTAACTTACCTTTTGAAACTCCTTACCTTACCGTTTGAGAAACTCTCTAACCGACATTTTCATTCTGCAGTGCAAACTTGTCTCATCGGTTAGCTAGAGTAGTGAATCAACATTTTCAAAGATCTCAAGATTTTTAGAAAAAGTTTTAATCAGGCTATTCACCCCCCCTCTAGCTAATTCCTACCAGTTGGGCCTAATAATTGGTATCAGAGCTAGTCAATTTTCAAAAACTATTTTTCCAAGCTTAACCGCTTGAATTGCCAAATCCTAGATGGCAGGAAAACTCATGCAAACATGGAACATGGGGACTATTCCCATGTTGAATGAAAACGAATTTCCATTATGGAAAAACAGAATCATACGGTATATGGATTCAATAGATGATAGGTTAATGACTGTAGTCAGAGATGGTCCCATGACACCCATAAAAATCAACACCATACCTAGAGCACCCAAAACTCCTCTCATGGATCATGTCGATAGATCATCTGAACAAGAATTCGAGGTTTATGAAACTTATGTTCCAAAACCCCGCGAAGAATGGACTGTGGAAAACAAGATTTGTGCTTCCATGGACAGAAAAGCCATGCACATTCTAACCTCAGGCCTTGATGATAGACTGTACAAACAAGTACAATGCTATGAGACTGCCCAACAAGTGTGGCAAAGCCTGCTCAGATATTTTGAAGGAGATCAAGTGGCTAAGGACAACAGACTCTACAAAAGTGTTGCTGAGTTCAAGTCCTTCAAGAAGAACCCAAGTGAAACGTTAAAGGAAACGTACGAACGTTTCTGCGAGGTGAGTAATTCTTGTGCTTCTTTAGGTAGAGTTTACATTATGAAAGACCTGAACATGAAATTCCTCAATTCTCTTGGAGATTTGTGGCATGTCAAGGTCGCTATTTTGAAAGAATGTCGAGATTTGAACACTACTCTGTAAGTACCCAAATCCGGATCGCCAAAATCCGTTAGAAGTTAACCGAAATCCGTTAACTGGCCCACTCCAGGTTAACTAGAACCCGTTAAGCTCCCCGTTCTCAAGTCAATGAGACGTCCCGGGACTGCCCCATACATCCCAACGTCAAAGCGTACTCAACACATGTCGTCGCACGTAAAAGTACAGCTTTCCCTGAAAAACGCACTTTCCGACACTTTCCGGGGGCGTTACGGACATTTTCCGGACTGTTATTTAAAAAACGGACAAACCGGGGATAATGGCACGAACTCCCACAACCTGGTGAGTCACAGGGACACATGGCGTTCATGCCACAGCTCCCTCGTCAACATCAATCAAAAATCAGTGTGAAAAGACTAAAATACCCCTGGTATGCAGTCCAAGTCCGGCCGGACTCTTTTGCAGACAATCCAGAATTTTCAGCAAGTCCCTCCAATTTCCAAAGTTTCACAGAACCCCCTGAAATTCAACCTCAGTCCGTCCGGACTCATTCTGAAATTTCACCTATAAATACAAACCTCTTTCAAACGTTTTTGAAAACAACAAAACCTCTCCATTTTCCCTCAAGCCACGGCCCAGCTGAGTTTCACCCTCTCTCGAGCTCCCATTTTGCCTCGATTCGCGTGAAAACTCTGTATTTCGATCAAATACAACCCTCGCCACCTCAAAAACACCGTTCCAAATACTTTTTTATATCTCGTATACGTCCCCCGAGCCAAAGGAGCCGGCCCTAGACATAGGTAGCTCCCTCTCTCTCTAAACTCTCGTTCCGTCTCGATTTATGTGCCAGTCGCTACAACCATTTCAAACGACGTTGTTGAAATGTAGACGTCTCCGTCTAACGGGGTCCGATACGTTTTAGCCCCTAGATCCTCTTCTCTTCCCGTAAGAGAAGTAATCTCGTGTTAAAAGGGCGTTCCAGCCCCGTTCCGTTACTTTCACGTCATTTACAATTCCGGAATGTTTGATCCGTCGAACGTCATTTAAATTCCTGTCATTTACAAATTCCGGATCGTTTTATCCGTCGATCGTCATTTACTTTTACGCAAATTTACAATTCCGAGCCGTTTGGCTCGTCGATCGTACTTTACAATTCCGGATCGTTTGATTTCGTCGATACCGCATTTTAAATACAGTCATTTACAAGTCCGAGCCATTTGGATCGTGATAGTATTTACTTATCAAAAGTCCGAGTCGCAAAATGATTCGTTGATCACATATCATTTAATACGTTTTTTCCGTAAAATCGTTAACAATGTAATGCCCCGTTCAAAACCGGAGTTCGACATTCGAACTCTCTTTCAAAACGCGCGAAATGACGTTTGGCATCCAAACGCTCATCTTCAAACTTAAAAGCCGCCATTTGACACTCAAATCATTTAATACGTTTTTCCTGTAAAATCGTTAACAATGACACGCCCGGTTCAAAACCGGAGTTCGACATTCGAACTCTCTTTCAAAACGCGCGAAATGACATTTGGCATCCAAACGCTCATCTTCAAACTTAAAAGCCGCCATTTGACACTCAAATCATTTAATACGTTTTTCTCGTAAAATTGTTAACAATGACACGCCCGGTTCAAAACCGGAGTTCGACATTCGAACTCTCTTTCAAAACGTGAAATGACGTTTGGCATCCAAACGCTCATCTTCAAACTCAAAAATCCGACGTTTGACATTCAAATGCTCCTTTCTTAAAAGTCAACATTCGACACTTAAGACAAACAGTTAAAATCAGCATTCGAGCCACTTTTCATAAAAAACTTCAAAAACGACGTTTGTCATTCAAACGCTCGCCTTTTCAAAAGGAATCACGTAATCAACGTTTGACATTCAAACCAAGATTAAGCTTGTCATTCAAGCCCCCTATTTTCAAAAAGCAAACACACACACACACACATGCACACATTTTCGAGAAAGGTAGAAAGACTCGTCATACGAGGCATTTCGGGTGATCTCAATATACTCTTCCCGAAACGTAACGTGACCTCCGAACCTAACAATCTCTGGTACTAAAAATCTTTTTACTCCTAAGATTTTGACACACCGTTTTCAAACGCCCTTTCGCCGCCGCGCGAAAGTCCGGGTAATTTCAGTTGGCGACTCCGCTGGGGACTTGGATACTTTTTTCAAAACTACCGTTGTTTTCAAAAAAGCCTTCTGTGGGTCAAACTTTCGTTTACCCTTCCTCGTTTTTGTGTGCGTGTGTTACTTTAAACCTCGAACGGTTTTTTTTTCAGGGCATTACATTCTCGTCTTTTCAAAATCATACCATGTTCGTGCATTCCAGTTCATACTTGATTTTCATGCTATCTTTTGAGCTGCACATAAAATTCTTTAAGACACATTCTGAAAAATCTCTGTTTTCCTCAGAAAAAAAGAATTTTAGTGACCGCACACTACTCGCACTTGCTGCCTCGGTACACCGCACTTCACGTGCACTTGCTGCCTCAGTACACTGCACACTACGACCCATAACCCGGGATGACCGTTCAGTTGCAGCTCGGTTGGTCTGCTAGACACCTTTCGAGCGCACACGGGGTCGTCCCAAACAGCCCATCCTAGCCCGTGTAAGCCATGCACTCTTTGTGTCACACTTCGTCCAAGACCCCGATTGGTTTTTGGCTTGGTACGTGTCAAAAAACCCAAGTGTATGTTTTACGTCGGGTTCCGCCACGAGTCAAGCTCGAAAGATTGAGACCGAAGGTCATTCCCGACCCGAAGTCTTGTGCTTTTCAGCTTTGACTTTAACGCGGAGCTCTGCCGAAAAATATACCCAAAGGTTCAATGTGACACTGTGTCACCAAACCCTCACCGTATGCACCGTGCCAGCCATAACTTGGCCAACGCCAAAAGCTAAGGCCCCTCGTGCAAGCGTGTCAAGAGAGGTCATGCCGAAATTTTGGCACGATCCCCGCCTTAACTTAAGGACGTTGACTTCGACCGTGGCTCGTGCGTCACATACGTTGGAAGTTTGCATGACCAGCTAGCCTTAAGTTCACTTTTTCCTTTGTCGGTGGAACTCGCTTGCCTTATAGGACCCTCACTCGGGATTGTCCATCCCGAGAAGATGATCTACAAATGGAAACGAGGGGCTTATAAGCGTAGTGACGAGATCCACTAATTAGAGCCTTAGGTTAGTTGCGAAAAAGAAGACACGATCTTTTCCAATCGATTAGGACTCTGAGAAAACGCGTTTTAAGTAAACATTAATCGGTAACTGCACATTGCACAAGCGCGAAACCTTGAGCCAAATACCCTTTTCCGAAGCCTAAACCCTGCCTTTCGTTAACTGCACGTACACTCTTCGTACCAGTTCAGATACTGCGTGGACAGAACAGTGCCCCCTCTCCGGTGAAAGAGAACCCTGGCAGGAAAGGACGTGTATTGCCACAGCCGTGTGAGGAGCAATAGCGTCGAAGGATCTTCCATCAGCAGAGATCCGACCTCGAAGGTAGCAGCATAACTCAAACCCGTCAATGGCACCTGCTCCAGCCCGTACTGTCGCAGCACCAATGATGGAATGTAGAAAGCGGTCTGGGATAACCCCGGTACTCTGACAACCAGAAGACCCTCCTGAGCGGTCCGACAAGTCTGTAGCTTCCAGTGAGGAACCCACCATCGCAAGTGATGCGTGTGGAGTCTGGCCATCCAGAGCTCCAGTTCAGCCTGATTGCCCCCTATCACCAGAGGACGTCGAGAAAAGGACCAAGCGTCACAAGACACTAGCACCTCGGGCATCATCTGCAACCTCTCCCTCAACCACATAGTAAGCATAGCGGGACTCCCTCCCCACATGTATCGGCTGCCGGTCGCCATCCGACCTATGCCCAGGAACGTCTCGCCCAGGACCAAAGGCACGATGTCTCCTCCGTTCGCTAAGCGCCTCACCAGTCCGATCTTGTGATGGCACAGACCCAAGGACGTGAATGTGAACAAAGTAGCAATCGCGCACAGAGCAAACGCGTCCCACGCAGCAACGCTCCCCTCAGCACCGGCAAATCTATCGGGCAGCCCCGAAATGTTGACATAGTCTGTGTTCCGTATTAGCATCCCGTATGCTTCTTCAGCCGAGATACCAAGCAGAAACCACTAACTTTTCAACAGTGGCCATGCCACCTGCATAGGAAAGAACTAGTTGTTCCGTCTCAGGTCCTCCTAAAATGGCCCAAAAATCTTCGAACGTGGGAGTGATTTTGTTGTATGAAAAGTTGTACACATTCCTCCGTACGTCCCAGAAACGAGCCGCGGCTCTCAAAAGATCCCAATCTGGCATGAGCTCCTTCAAAGCCCAAACAGATTTCATCCCGTAACAACCCTCAAAAAAACCCTTGTTTTGCCTCGTGTGGTTCCGTACCCACGACTGGAAATTGTCCAAGTATCGCTCTTGCATCTGAAACGATAGCTTAGGAAATGGAGCCATGGAAAAAGCAAGGGAAACCTTCAGAAATTTGAGAGAAAATCAGTTGAGTGATCAAAGCAAATGCGCAGTTCTTACAAATTGCAAAAGCTGAACTGCAATTTAAAAGATTCTGGAAATTGGTTCTCAGTCCAGCCAGACTCTTTCTCAAGTTGACTGGGTCAACTCTGCAGCCAGCTGCTCTCAAATCGGAAACAATTCCAAACCAAGCCCTATTCAAGCTTCCTTGAATCTGCGTGCTCCCATGGTTTCAATCAACCACTGCCAACACCACTTTCGCCCCGGGCTCATGCAACAGTGCAATTAATTAAATATCAATGCATATAGGCATAAATTTTGACCAGTTCAAATTTTTGTGCATGTTCCATTTTATTTATTTTTGATCAACCTACTTGCTTATTTGCCAAAATAAAAAGAAGGTAATCACTAAATAAATGTGCAAAATACAGGTTCCGCCTCAGGGGCGCCTTTTCAAATACAAGTCAAATTATTCTGGACAATAAACACATTTTGTCTAAAAACAGCAACAAAAGAGGACTACTCAGATTCATGCTCGTCATCCGAGCACTCGATGTACTGCTCCGCAGCAGCCGGATCCGTCGAAAACAAGTAATCTCCAAATTCCTCTAGGCGGGAATAAGAGAAAGGCCTCCTCTGCGCCTGCGAACTCGAGGACTCTCCCTGTTCGTGCCCCGAGTATGAAGAAGGACGAGCTTCGAACCCCGCCATTCCGCCTCGAGAACTGGCCAAATCCCTGTGCAAAGTCCGCTCCACCAGCCGTGGAGGCAGACGAACCTCTCGGCCTAGACGGCCTCGGCTCATGTACAGCCGCACTCCTCCGAGAATTGCACCGCGGGAAGTCCACGAGCCTCCTAGCGTTGGGGTCTGCTCTGTACCGAGGTCTCGGCTCATGTACACCCGTCCAACTGTCTCATGGCCTGATTGTACGTACGGCCAGACACCTGCAAACCAGGAAAGTCGTCAAGAGACAAACAGAAAGTAAAGATGCAACATTTGCAGAATGCTACTATCAAATGCAGAAAATCAAAAGCACTCACTGAAGCGTTGGGGTCCGCTCTGTACCGAGGTCTCGACTCCTCCGGAATAGGGATCACCAACCGCCTACGGGAACCATCCAGCCCCTCATACGCCAACCTAGCGTGTGGGAGCGGGTAGTCTCGGGGATATCCAGGGCCCTCGCCCTCCCTGTGCTACACCTGCGGGCTCCTCAGCCTCGTCCTCAAGAAGATGTCATAGTCGGCACCCTCTATGACATACTCGGTATAGAACACGTCCTGTTTATACCGCTTCAACTCCTCCATCGGTATCGACAAAGGATGCTGCATGTGCGGAGGCGGGTCCACCGGCACCATAGGAAGGGACTCCGGAACATGCTGACGGGTCACCCTCTCCCCTAGATACATCGCATCACAGTGAAGCCCCACCAGTAGCTTCCGCCGACGTGTAACATCCCCAGTGGCATGCACTACAAAAGCATCAATCCGACTCCACCAAGTCAGCTGGATCCGCTCGAAGAACTCTCGGCTCAGGGCCTGAGACACCTCCTCATATGTCAGCCGAGTACCCTCTCTCGATGACACCGCCTTCTTCGCCTCCTTCTGCCAAATCAACATGGTAGGAAACAAGGACTGATACGCCTCCTTAATCTCCCACCACTGCGGGCTGAACACCTCAAATCACCAGACCTATCAAGCAAATGGAAAGTTATGTCAGCTACAAAGCAGATGCATACGAGTACAGAAATGAGACAAGGAAGAGAAAAATACGGGAACTTACATCCAAAGCAAATGAGAAGCAACACAAGGTGTTCTCCTCTCCCCGCGAGAACCTGTCCAAGGCATGGTAGAGCTCGGCCAGTCCAGCCTCCCCCCATGCGAACCCCCTCACGGCGTCCAGATCCGTCAACGAGCCAAGCAGCGGGAAATGACAAGAAGTGTCAGAAGTAGGAAACAGAGTCACTGACAACGCGAACCATATGAACCCTCGAGCCAGACGCTCCGTGGTCATCCTAGGGGACCCCTCCCCATAAGCAATAATACCCCTCCTCAGATGATTCTCTATCGGCCTGTACCGAATACCTAAGCCCCTGGCATCGGTAATATCGAAACCCAGCAGCTCCGACAACTGCCCTGGGGTATAGCCGTCCACCCACACCAGCGTGTTGCCCCAGGTTAGCAACCCAGTGATAGCTGCAAAGTCAGTGGGAGTCGCGGTCGCCTCCCCACCTCGAAGTGAAAAGTGTGGGTCGTGTCCCACCCGCACGTCGCCGAGCTACGTACATGGACCTCGCCCTCTGCGTCACAGCCACCGCGGCTACCGTGCTGATAAATCCAGCCAAACCGGAGTCAATCACCAGCTGACGTGGACTTCTCTCTCCATCCCAAGCCTCGTCCGGCAATATCTCCCATAGCGCTTGAACTGCCGTGGACTTCTCTCTCCATCCCAAAACATTGAAAAAGGGCATCAGTTTAAAAATAAACTGTTTTTGTTGTGTGATGAGATTTTGAGTTCGGAGGTCAGATGACTCCTCGGGAAGAGAATATTAGAATCTTAGAGCTCACCCGAGTCGCCTCGTAAAAACGAGTCTTTCGGATACCCCTAATATTCTTTAACTGTTGTGTGTGTGTGTGTATGTGCTTTTAAAAATGCATGCTGTGTCAGATGTCTACATTGTATACTGCTTTATTGAAATGTATTGAAATAGTATAGGAAGGAAGCCTTACCAATGTTGGTTCGTGTCTGTCTTCCGCAGGGGAATAGTGTTTGAGGTCGGAATAGTGTTCCGGTACGGACCGGGATTGCTTCGGAAAAGGGGCCGGTTGTCTGCGGACAGAGTTTCGACGTGCGTTGGGATCGCAGGGATCACTCGAGCAGAGTTTCGGCGTGCGTTAGAATCGTTGGTTGGATTCGGGCAGAGGTTCGGCGTGCGTTGGAATCGTTGGTTGGATTCGGGCAGAGGTTCAGCGTGCGTTGGAATCGCCGGTTTGACTCGGAAAGAGCCGGGACGCCTCGGGAAAGACCAGGCAAGGCCTCGGAGTACTACGAGGGGCCTCAGAGTACCTCGAGAGTGCCTCGGGGCAGTGCGGGAGCGTCGCGGGAGCGCTCGGAGAGGCTTCGGAGCACCGCAAGGGGGCTCGAAAGGCCTCGGAAGGATCCGAAAGGGGCCGGGAGTGCCCCGAAGGGTCTTAGAGGGGAGCCTGAAGGCTGGGGGGAGAGGAGAGAAGAGGGAATTGTGTGAAAATGGGAGCCCTCTATTTATAGTGCCAGAAAATTGCAAAGAGGTCCGTACGGACCTCCTAGGTAATCCAATATTTTGGTTTTCCTCGATTTGAGGGAATATGTGATGATGAAGAAGATTCAGCCATGATGATGTTCCCTTTGCAATAAGGTTCGTACGGACCATCTCAGCATGCAAAGAGGTCCGTACGGACCAACCATGTAGGGGGTAATGATGTTCTCTGGGATTTGAGGGAATATTGTGGACTTTAAGGGGATTCAGTAATTATTAAAACAAAGAGGTCCGTACGGACCTTAAATGCTTTTCCAATTTTCTGAAAATTCCCAAGAGGTCCTTTTGTCCCTTTTTATCCCAGAAAAGTTCCTCCCTTGGTTTGGCTGAGGGTTTTTTGAGGGTTTTGAGTGTCAGAGGTCTTCGAGAATGCGTTTGTGAGTCTGCGGTGTTTCCTGTGTACTCGGAAGAGGGTGATCCAGATTGGGGTACTTACAGAAGCCCCTCGACGATGTCACTTACGGAGGGAGTGGGGTCTTCGATAAGATAAGGGTCCTAATCTGGATCGCGTGCTGAGAGAGGAAGTGACCGTGTAGGTCGGTGGGAGGACGTGGCGGTGTCCTGTTGTGTGACCGTTTAGGTCAACTGGCTGGACCCTGTGATAGGATTCCTACGTATCCCTGGCGGGAATCAAGCCTGATCGTAGTTCGTGTGTGGGGTGAGCGTTGTTGTGTATGAGAACGTGAGATGTCCTCTGGCTGGAACTCTGTGTGTGGACGTGGTGGTGTCCTGTGGGTGACCGCATAGGTCGATGGTGAGGACGTGGTGGCGTCCTGGGTGACCGTATAGGTCGATGGATGGACCCTGTGATAGGATTCCTACGTATCCCTGGCGGGAATCAAGCCTGATCGTAGTTCAGAGGTCGTGAAATTGTGAGTGTATGCGGGCGTGGTGGTGCCCTGAAGTATCGTGTGACCGCCGAGGTCAGTGGTAAGGACGTGGTGGCGTCCAGGGTGTGCAATCTTACTAGAAGATGGGTAATCTTATGAGAAGATGGTCTGTGACCGCCGAGGTCGACTGTGAGGACGTGGTGGCGTCCTGAGATGGAAATTTTACGATTTTCCGAATCGGGTGGTTTAAGGCCTTCCGGGCCGAAGATAGTGATTTGGGAGGTTTATACGGTCTTCCGGACCGAGTGGTTTAAAGCCTTCCGGGCTGGAGATAGTGATGTGGGAGGTTTATACGGTCTTCCGGACCGAGTGGTTTAAAGCCTTCCGGGCTGAAGATAGTGATGTGGGAGGTTTATACGGTCTTCCGGACCGAGTGGTTTAAAGCCTTCCGGGCTGAAAATAGTGATGTGGGAGGTTTATACGGTCTTCCGGACCGAGTAGCTTAAAGCCTTCCGGGCTGGAGATAGTAGTTTGGCTGATTTATGCAGTCTCCCGGACTGAGTGGTTTAAAGCCTTCTGGGCTGGAGATAGTGATGTCATGTATGAGGACTTGAGTCGCCTTCTGACTGCGGTTTGCCATGCGTGAGGACTTGAATCATCTTCTGGCTGCGGGTGTGTCATGTATGAGGACTTGAATCGTCTTCTGGCTGCGGGTGTGTCATGTATGAGGACTTGAATCGTCTTCTGACTGCGGGTGTGTCATGTATGAGGACTTGAATCGTCTTCTGACTGCAGGTGTGTCATGTATGAGGACTTGAATCGTCTTCTGAATGCGGTTTGCCATGCGTGAGGACTTGAATCGTCTTCTGGATGTGGGTGTGCCATGCGTGAGGACTTGAATCGTCTTCTGGCTGAGGGTTTGCCATGCGTGAGGACTTGAATCGTCTTCTGGCTGAGGGTGTGTCATGTATGAGGACTTGAATCGTCTTCTGACTGCGGTTTGCCATGCGTGAGGACTTGAATCGTCTTCTGGCTGCGGTTGTGTCATGCGTGAGGACTTGAATCGTCTTCTGGCTGCGGTTTGCGGAGGCGTGGCTGCCTTGTGCTTTGATTGCGAGAGGTGTAGATGCCTCGTGCTTTGTCTGCTGGGGAGAATGTTGGGCTTACTCTAATTGCCGATGTTCATCCGTTGGGGATCATCATGGCCTTGTAGGGGCTTTTCCAGCTGAGAGGGTGACTTCGGGCTTACTTTGATGGTCGGTGCTTGAGTTGCCGTTGAGCGAGCGAGGATGATGGTCGGTGGTTGCTTCACCGTTTGGCGTTTTGGAGGCGTTTTGTGCCTTGGGATTAGTGCTGGGAGGTGCTGGCTCCTTTTACGCTTGTTTTACCGTTTAGTGGGTGAGGTCCGGGCTTACGATGACGGCCGGTGCTGGGGATATGCGGTCTTGTACGGCTTCCCTTTTGACTTGCTGGGGAAGGAGCTCGAAGGGGCTTACTTTAATGGCCGGTGCTTGAATTGCCGTTGGAGTGGGCGAAGTCCGGGCTTATACTGACGACCGGTTCTTGAATGGCCGTTTAGTGGGCGAAATTCGGGCTTACGATGACGGCCGGTTCTTGAATTGCCATTGGAGTGGGCGAAGTCCGGGCTTACACTGACGACCGGTTCTTGAATTGCCATTTAGTGGGCTAAATCTGGGCTTACGATGACGGTCGGTTCTTGAATTGCCGTTGAGTGGGCGAAGTCCGGGCTTACGATGACGGCGGTGGTGCTTGCGTTTAGTGGGTTAAGGATCCGGACTTACGATCGACGGCCGGTGGTTGAGCTTGCGTTTAGACGACGGGGCAAACGATGACGGCAAGATTAGCTTAGCAGGCGGAGTTTGATCTGTACCCCTGGGCTCGGTATGAGGCTGACGATTTCGAGGGTGCTCCCATGGTGACAGCGCAGAGGAAGATGTTGCGGGGCCTGACCTGCGACGTCATGTACTTGGGAGAGAGGGTCTTCTGGTAGCATGGCCCGGGTATGCTTCCCTTGGCTCCGAGGGACCCGCCTTTCGGGATGATGGATTCCCAGGATATGGATGTGCTGGAGTTGGAGAGGTATTTGGGCGGCGTGAGTGCCGATGAGTTTGTTTTGTATCGAGAGGAGTATGGTGCCTTCGTGAGGAGGAAGTTGAGGACGCCACAGGTGTTGGCGAGGGAGAGGGAGACTGGTCCGCCGGGTCCCCCAGAGGTTCCGGTGCCTGGGCCGGATTTCACATATGTTTGCGGGGATTCATCGAGGAGGAGGGTGTGCATGCCGTCCACGAGCCGAGCTCCATTGCCCTCTGGAGTTGACCCTGATATGCCGGTGAGTGTGCTTACTCTTTTCCATCTTGGCATCTTTTCTGTATTTTTCTCTTTTGTTGAGTATGCCTGTATCTCTTTAGCTGAGCATTTCTTTGGCTGTTTGCTTGTGCAGGTCCCGAGGAAAGCCTATGACATGCTGACCCGCCGCTATGTGGCGATGCGGTCCTTCGCGAAGAAGATGGCGTCGAACATGTCTTGCCGGTCTTCACGGCGCGTGCCGGCGTACGAGTCGATGTCTTCGAGGCATTCTGTGGATGTTCCCCCTCTGAGAGCTGAGCCGGAGCCACAGCAGGAGGGACCTTCACGGGGGCGGTATAGCATGGATGCCGGGACGTCTTCGGGAGCTCAGAGGTCGCAGACCCTTTATCAGTTCTTTCCTCCACCGGATGCACAGGGTGAGGGTTCGTCAGAGCATGCCTACTTTGATCCCTTTGTTGGGTTCGACCCTTCCGAGTATTTTGAGTACCCACCCCAGGAGGGGGTTCAGTATTCTGACGACGAGGGTGTGGCTGGCGACTTTACCGGGATGCCCGACTTCTCGCTTGAGGATGTCAGTGATGATGATGCTGAGGAGTCGGATTAGGATTCATTTGCTTTCCCTCTTTCCATAACCCCTTTCTTTTTTTTTTGTTTAGCAACAGACATTTATGGGTACCTGTAATAAAACACTTGTATTTGCATGGCGAAAGTATTTTATTCTAAGATGTAATGTCGTTTTTGTGATTCCCGGGAATTGTCCTAGGAATTGTTGCTACTATTTTTTTTATTTGTGCATGCCACGTGAGCTGAGAGTGCGTTTGTGGGTAGTGTATGCTTGCCGGAAATGGCTTTGGCCAGTGTTTGGGCAGTTTGGAGCAAGGTCCTGCGTTAACAAAGGGTTGTTGTCTTGTTTCTTTGGGAAGTGGGTCATGGTTGCAAAGAGGTCCGTACGGACAGACCTAGCATGCAAAGAGGTCCGTACGGACCAGCTTTGCTTTTGGGGAGGAAATAAATGCTTTCCGAATGTCTGGACTTTCCCCACTCCCCATTTGCAGCCATTTTCGAGCTTTCTTCCCCATTTTCTCTAGGAACCTCCATTTTTGCCATGGATTCTTCGTATGTTCCAAGAAATTTGCCAAGGCTTTCGCAGGAGCGGCAACCACTCTTCCTTGAGCGACTGAAAATGTGGATGCGACACCGTATGAGGCATCAGAGGCGGGCTTTCGAGGTAAGATTTCGACTTTGCTCGGTTTGGTCTCTTAAGGAGTTGGTTCCTGATTGGGATTTGTTGCGGGCTACCGCGAAGTTCTGGGATGTTAGGAGGCATGTGTATTGTTTCTCCTACAACGAGGTAGTGCCCACCTTTGAGGATTTTCGGGCTTTGATGGGAGGATCGGAGGTGGAGGCCATCTCGCTTCCATTGATTGGTGGTGCTGCTGTGAGCGTGAAGCTTGCAGGCTTTCTTCGGACTTCGTTGGGAGAAGTGCAGGGCATGATCCTTGATTTGGGTCATATTGACATTTCTGCGTTGCCGGAGCGGTTCATGATTGATGATGAGAGTGATGTCTCGTGGGATGCATTTGCCTTGTGCGTGACAGCGACTCTTTTCATGGTCAGCTCCCTTGGGGTTTGCGATGGCGCTTTGCTGGATGTGGTTGGGCACTGCAGAGCTGGAGAGGATATTGTCCCGTTGGTGCTAGGGGAGACTCTTCATGGTATCGACCGTCTGGCGACTGGGGATCGGTTCATGAGAGGGGGAAGCCCCACCTTGCTCACCTTGTGGCTGCGAGAGAGACTTCAGGCCATGCCCGAGGCTCCGACGTCGTTTAGCCCGTGGTCGTTTGCTCGGCGACCTATTGTGTTGGATATGGATCAGTCCGCCTGGGAGAGATGGATGGCACGGCTTGGTACGCATCAGATCCGTTGGTGGGTTCCGCACTGGGGGATCGAGACTAGGAGGGCCTTGCAGGAAGGGTCTTATGATGTCAGAGTTCCAGGTTTATCTTGGTCCTCCTTTTATATTCCATCGCTTGTTTCCCGGCAGTTTGGGATGAAGCAGGAGCCTTTGTTGGGCTGGGATGATCTTGCTACTGCGGAGGTAGTTCCTCTTTGTATGGCCGCTTCAGGTGTTCTTCTGTATTTTCTGAGGGTATGGAAGTACTCCGCTTTCCCTCAGGTGGTGCTCCTTAGACGTCGGGAGAGTGTCGTATTGATGACCCAGTACCTGGCTTGGTATGAGCAGCGTGTTGGGCATTCCCAAGTGGCCTTGGGGAGCAGGCGCGGAGCGATTCTGGGGCCCAATTGCCGTAGTAGCTATTGCCTTAGGAGTGCCGAAGCCTGGTCTGACCCTCAGGATGTTACGGGAGACACTTTGTTTGACTACGAGACTAGAGTTAACCGACTGACGGGGAGAGGTCCTCTTTTGCAGACTCGCAGGGAGGAGATCCGAGCCGAAGCACGGGCGAATGAAGCCCTGAGAGCTGTTGGATTGTTTGACTCTACGGGGAGGACCCCTGATCTCGGACTGAGAGACGCAGAGTTGGCTCGCGTGGAGCGAAAGAAGACTCGCCGGGGACGAGGGAAGAAAGGAAAGAATGGCGAGGGGACAAGCGCAGATGGCGCGGAATGACCTCCTAGGTATCCATTCATTGCATTGCAAACACATTATTTGTTAAATGTATTAAGCTGTCTTTTAGCATGTTGTGAATTTGAGAGTAGACCGTGCTTGAACTCATCAAGAAATGTTGTAACCGTTAGTGATTTGTGATTTACTTTTAAAGCTTTGTCGAGACGCAAGATCTCTTGTTTTCTTTTTGTTTCTTTTGTGCACCTTGACGGCGTCCATCTTTGGACTTTTCTATTGCATTTGCGGACTGAAGCAGCCTGGGCCTTGACGGCAATCCCCTTTGCTTGGGCTTTGTGCTTGGCTGAGAGGTTGAATGATCCCCTGACAAGTCGTTTTGACGGTCATTTCCGTAGCTTCCTTGCCTCTTGTTTGTTGGCGTCGGGCTCTTGACCTCAATTTCGCAGCTTCTGCTTGAGCTTTTTTTTTTTTGTGAGCCCTTGCTCGAGCTCTTTTTTTTTTTTTGAAGCGCGTGAGGGCAAAGACAAGCCCCTGGCTTGGAAGTAGACATGGGTCAGTCGTTTGACGTTGAGTGACCTCCGGATGTCCTTTGATGTTGCCGCCGTCGTTTGACTTGGTCAAGGTGACATTGGGGGCGTGCTCTTGAAAAGTGCGTAGCTTGATGGAGGTCTTGATCGACATTCAAACTTTTGACTTTTTGTGTGTTTTTAGACCGGACCAATTAAGGTTGCCTACGTTCCCCCGGACTAGAGGGCTCAGGTCTGCGTAGTTCGACACTACATGGAGTGCCAAGAGATGCACAATTGTTCTTCTTTAGGCGAAGTATCTGCGGAGTTTGCTTCCGTTGACTGGATTCATGAAGGGATTGCCGTCTAGGTCTGTCAGCTTCATGGCACCTCCGGAGAAGATCTTTTGAACCACGAAAGGGCCGATCCATGTTGGTTCCTGATAAGTGACTATTATATAGTCATTTATCCTTAGTTTTATATACTTTTTAAAGCATAAAATATCATTTCTCATTTCATTTTATGTACTTTTTAGTTCCTTTTTCATATTTTCTAGATTTTACGCCTTTTGATATATTTCTTGCATTTTAAAGACAGGTTTTAAGGTCTTTTTATCAAAAAAGGATGTTTGGACACTTCAAGGCAAAAGACATGGAAGAGCACCAACCAAATCAAGCACACAAAGTTAAATTCAGATGGAGCGGCCGTGCAGCCAACACGGAACGGCCGTGCGCCTGCGGTTTCGAGGCCATTTGTGGCCCTAAAATATAGAGCGGCCGTGTCTTGAAGATTGAGTGGCCGTGTCATTATTCAGAGCGGCCGTGCAGCTTAGAGTGGAGCGGCCGTGCGAAGTGTCAAAACGCAAATTCAAATCTGGCGCCAAGGAGTGCACGGCCGTGCAACTTCCTTGACGCGGCCGTGCAAATCGTGACTGCAGAATGTAAAGGCACCTTTTGATGGCACCTTCTTGAAGAGTCCCCTCCCAATTATAAATAGGACCCTTTTAATCAGTCTTAGATACGAAAAATTTAGAGAGAAATCACTGATACTTCATAGATAGAAAATACAAATACTTGTGACAACAATTTTCCAAAGAGATTTGAAGATCAAGTTCATTGTTTGTTCTTGGAATTACTTTGAAAGAAAACCAATAAAGTGAAGCACCATTTCCAGCATTTGCCTTCTATATTCATAAGTCTTTCTTACTCAATCTCTTATTTTAATTGCTTGTTTATTATAAATGGCTTGTGAGTAATCCCCCTTATTCTTGGGGTTGAAAACTCAAAAGCATACTTGTTCATCATCTAGAAAATTAAAAGTCTTGTCTTCTTTCTTCATCTAAACAATTTCTTTATATTATTCTCTAAATGCCTTACATTTTGGAGACATCCAAATTGTATGATTCAGTCACTTGAGAGAAGTACCTAGCGGAGAATCTCGATTGACGGAACCATATAAAGAAACTAGGTTTCATTGATCACAAAAGTAGTTCAATGGCCTAGGGATGTTCCTTTAATGGAAAATATGTCGACTCTCGTTCTTAAAGGATTCTTACTAATTATGGTCAGCTAGAGATAAGCCGGAACGCCCGTTTGTGACAGGGCGGGAACAACGTAAACGGAAATCTCAAACAGTTAGGACATAATTAGTGAAGAATACAACACTACTTGCTTGACCGTGAGAAGTAGTGCAAGCCGAATGTATCATCCTTGCTTTTTATGAAAACCTTTTATCTCTAAGACAATGACGATTTGATGAACAAAATTATGTGTTGTTAGTACCCGGCCCGAAAAAAGGCATTTTTAATGTTTGGCCCGGTTAATTAATAAGAAACCCTAGAAAACCCTAAAAATTCATTTAATTCGTCCGTACCTGCGCCGTCACTGTTAGCTTGGAAGGTACGCCAGATAGAAGTGCCGATCGGCCCTTTGCCCGTGGTAGAGCCGATCGACCCTTTTATATAGAGCCGATCGACCCTTCAGCCCTAGTGCCGATCGACCCTTCAGTGGCCCAGCCCAAGTTCCGAGGTATTATAAATAGGGGTGCCCGGCTCCCCATATTCACACACAATTTCATACGGGAGAAGCGAGACTACACTTGCTTTACCCACAGTTATTCTTATTCTCTTCGAATCGCCAAGATTCGACCTCAAAGTCTGGCTACAATTGGTAAGACTCTTTTTAATATTTTTGTTCTTTATTATTATTGTCTTTATTATTATTGTTTGCATGCTTAGTATATTTTAATTACTTTATTTCTTGCTTATGTCATATATGCTAGATTTAGGGTTGTTTTAATATATTTAATTGTGCATAGCCGAGGATGATCTAAGGTTTCGCCCTAAGAAACCCAATGGATCTAGGAATTATTTCTTTCCTTCCGCCTTAGTTATAATTATCCCATGATCAACAATCCCCCAAGGATGAACGTTGATTAGTGCACCTTCCGAGGGCCTAACTCAAAGGTTCTAGGGTGTGATCATCAACTAATTCTTTCTCTCCCCTCCTCCTTATGCATGATCCCGCTTCTTCTACCTATTCCTGTAAACACCGCACACAACCAACACCCCACATGCTAGAAAGACCGATTCATCGGGCAATAGGAGTGATAACGTTTCTTCTTCTGTTGTAACTTGACCCCCGAACCCAATTAACTGTTTAGCCTTTTTTCAAAGCTTTGGGCTATATCAAAGTGGCGTGGCGACTCTAAAAATTAAACTAATATTTTTAATATGGTTTAAAGCGAGTGTCACTAAATGAATATCCCATTTCGTTCCGACTTTTATAATTATTTATTTTCAAACCTCCGAATGCGCGTTGCATCGGGACGGGGTATTCACAGTGGCGACTCTGCTGGGGATTGTTTTGAAATTTTTTCAAACTAAGTGGGTCAGACTTTCGTTTTCTTGTATGGTGTTGTATTTTACTTCCTTTTTCTTTTTCTCCTATTCTTAACTGTTGCATTGCATGCATGCATCTCATAAAAAAAAATCTTTCTCTTTTTTCCTTAAAAAAAGAATTAGACTTTTTACCTCACACTACCACTAGAGTCCGTGTCACACTGCACAGCTACCCCTTAACCCTTCGGAGAAGCCAAAGTGCGGGAAGTGTGGTGATCATGTTGCCTCCCTTCCGAGTCTCACTTGGCCATCCACTCATCAGTGCGCTTCGGCTGCACGGTGGGAGCCTGAAATCTAACCCTTGTGTCACCCACTTTGCTAAGAATACACTCCTTGTGACCGGTTGGTTTGACTAGCTTTTTCATGTAGACAATTAATAAGGTCTTTATGTTGAGTCACTACGAATCAGTGATAAGTCAAGATCTATAGAGAGAAAAGAGCACAAAAAATTTGATTTCCTTTTAAAGGATGTGCCATGTAAGGTCGAGTGCTTGTTAAAAGATCTTGTCTTATCATAGGTCTGTAGTACTTCCCATAAATATCATCTTAAATGTCTATATGAAACGATTAGTCGTTAGGATCCACCACTTTAGGACCTTTAGTTAGTTGCGAAAAAGGGGTATCCCTTCCAACCAAGAGTAGGTTCTATAAAATAGAGGGCTTTTTTGTAAATAAAGTGCTTAACTATCCCTCATTTTCTAGGACCCTCCGAGGTCCGCTCTTCATTTCTAGGACCCTCCGAGGTCCGCTCTTCAGTTCTAGGACCCTCCGTGGTCCGCTCTTCATTTCTAGGACCCTCCGAGGTCCGCTCTTCATTTCTAGGACCCTTCGAGGTCCGCTAGGACCCTTCGAGGTCCGCTCTTCATTTCTAGGACCCTTCGAGGTCCGCTCTTCATTTCTAGGACCCTTCGAGGTCCGCTCTTCATTTCTAGGACCCTCTGAGGTCCGCTCTTCATTTCTAGGACCCTCCGAGGTCCGCTCCTCATTTCTAGGACCCTTCGAGGTCCGCTCCTCATTTCTAGGACCCTCCGAGGTCCGCTCGTCATTTCTAGGACCCTCCGAGGTCCGCTCTTCATTTCTAGGACCCTCCGAGGTCCGCTCTTCATTTCTAGGACCCTCCGAGGTCCACTCTTCATTTCTAGGACCCTCCCAGGTACGCTCTTCATTTCTAGGACCCTTCGAGGTCCGCTCTTCATTTCTAGGACCCTTCGAGGTCCGCTAGAACCCTTCGAGGTCCGCTCTTCATTTCTAGGACCCTCCGAGGTCCGTTCTTCATTTCTAGGACCCTCTGAGGTCCGCTCTTCATTTCTAGGACCCTCCGAGGTCCGCTCCTCATTTCTAGGACCCTTCGAGGTCCGCTCCTCATTTCTAGGACCCTCCGAGGTCCACTCCTTATTTCTAGGACCCTCCGAGGTCCACTCCTCATTTCTAGGACCCTCCGAGGTCCACTCTCCATTTCTAGGACCCTCCAAGGTCCGCTCTTTACTCCTTGGACCCTTCAAGATCCACACCCTCTACTGCGGACCGCTCTAGGATCAGTCTCTCTATCTTGGACCGTTCAAGGTCCACTCTTTGACCCTTCGTATACTATGTCCACTCTCCCAATCTTGGACCATTCAAGGTCCACTTCTCATATCTTGGACCGTTCAAGGTCCACTCCTCATATCTTGGGCCGTTCAAGGTCCGCTCCTCATATCTTGGACCGTTCAAGGTCCGCTCTTCTTCTCTTGGACCCTTCAAGGTCCGCTCTTCTTCTCTTGGATCCTTCAAGGTCCGCTCCTCTTCTCTTGGACCCTTCAAGGTTCACTCCTCTTCTCTTGGACCCTTCAAGGTCCACACTCCTCATATCTTGGACCGTTCAAGGTCCGCTCTTCTTCTCTTGGACCCTTCAAGGTCCACTCCTCAATTTAGGACCCTTCGAGGTCCACTCTCTCTATCTAGGACCATTAAAGGTCCACCTTTCCACCTGAGACTCTTCGAGGTCCACCCCTCGTCTCTTGGACCATCCATGGTCCATTCCTCTACCTTTGACCACCCGCGGTCTACATCCTTCAAGTTAGGACCCTTCAAAGTTCTACCTCTTATCTCTTGAACCATCCGCAGTTTGCTCCCTTAGCCTTAAAACCATCCATAGTTTAGATCCTTTATCTCTAGCACCCTTCAGCCAAAGACCCACCTAGATCAAACCTCTCTCGACCCATATAGATCAAACCACCATCTAGGGCCTACCTAAGCCAACTTACCAAGTCCGATTAGCTCGTCTAGATCACCCTCACTTATATTTGACCAAGGATCGAGTCATCTTCCTCTCCTTTTTTCACCAAACGGACTCTTTTACATTCATCCTCTCTCTTTCTCTAAACTTAACCCTGGTTGTATCATCAATCGGGGCCCCCTCGAACTACGGTGACTGAGACTCATATCTTAAATGGTAAGGGTTACGTAGGCAACTTCGGCCGGTCAAACTCAAAATTGTGGAGGTCAAATATTTTCTCAAGGATGCCTTAAGATTAATTATGAATCTAATTCAACTCATTGGTTTGACTACGCCGTACGTTCTTACGAGAATTCTACATCATGTCTATGGAGAAAAGCATTGAAGCCCTTAAAGAAATCTCAGACATGAGGTGGGGAGTGATCAACCTCCTCAAAGACATGCATGAAATTGAGCAGCGCCATTTGTCTTACATTCAAGAACACTTGAGAAGAGTTCCTCCTCTGTTCAATTCGAGTCCCTACCATCCACATGCTTATGGTCCCACTTATGGTCCAACACATCAGAATTTCTCATTCGGGATGCTGCTGTGACCACCAACCAACGAAAGGCACCAATACCCGAGAAGAAGATCAACAAGGAACATTTTGATGACTTAGGAATGCCTGTGGGTGAGTTCTTCGACATTTTGGTGGGAAAGAGTTTGATCAAGCCGCTCGAGAATTACAAGCCTATTAACCCGAAAACTAACTTGGATACATCCAAGTTTTGCAAATACCACAAGTACGTTGGGCATACCACGACAGCGTAGCGGCTACAACGCTTGATTCAAAATTTGATCAACCAAGGCCTCATTGATGAAGAAGCCCTCGTACTTAAAGGAAGGATTTAGATTCATTCAGTCTTGTAGGTTCTAGTGTGTCTTTCTTACTTCCACCTTGGGCATTGGTTTGTAATGTCCACCTTTGAACTAGTTACTTCGATAATAAAAAAGGTCTTTCTTTCTTTTCTCTCTAGACTTGAGGCATAATCTCGCATTACTTTCAAGAAGATTGTTTTATTTATAATTATCACTTGGTTGCTAATCTCCTTTGATAAACTCACCGGCTAATAAAGTAAACAATGAATGAATGCTTTGATTGGAGTAAACAACTCACCGTTCCTTCTTCATATACACCATCCCTATACACCCTTCTCTCATACACTCTCTCCATACTCCACCATATACTTTTCATACACTCCTTGTACATACCCGTTATACCTTCTCAAACATACACTTCCCCAAATACACTCTCCCCCGCTTGACCTCCTTTCCATATGGTCAAGACAAGCACAAAGACCGTTGTTGCTCATCATCAGAAAATATTTGCTCACGCCACGCCAATTTAAAGAAGATGCAAGGAGTTGTTCCTATCCTTCACAAGTACTACATGAATATCAACTTGGGGCTCACCAACCCCCCAATCTCGCGTCTCCTCTGATTTTCCATTCGATCGATAAGCTTTCATTGAATATGCTCACATATCTTTCTTATGGTCCGAATATATTCTGCCTTACTTAATAAGTCGGTTAATTGAGTTTGCATTTATTTTAAATACTCTTTTGAGAATGCTATCCAGTAGCAATTGAAGCTTAAACCTCTCACCATAGGAAGCCATAACCTCATCCTCACTAAATAATACCCTTTCATTTCAAGATCGACAAGTTTGAGACCCTAAGGAAGAAGCCCATACTAGGGGGCTCCCTCGACTCACAAAGGAAGTAATCACCTCCAAGCTCAAGAAAGGCGGAATGCAAAAGAAACTCATACAAGGGGCTCCCTCGAAGGGACCACCTCCAAATCCAAGAGGGAAAAAGTAAAACCATCCTAAGGCATACACTAGGGGCTATCGCGAGCAAACAAATCCGAAGGCTTTTCTCGATAAGAGGGTGTTTAAAAAAAAAAAAAAAAAAAAAAAAAAAAAAAAAAAAACAACCTCCATCACTCCGAAGTGAACCTCCCATCTCAAAGGTTGTGAAAATGAGACGTCGAGTGAAGATCCTATCATGATCAAGTTACCTGCTGAAACCACAACAAACTCGCGAGAAGAAGCAACAAAGATTCCCTCTTGGACAAATCCCATAAACCCATTCCAAAGTCCATCCTCTCACTTTTAGAGGATTCCATCACCACCCTTGACCTTGCCAAAATCAAAGTTAACCTCACTCTTAGAGGTTCTGAAGAAGCAGCAACAAGAAAATCCCTTCACCTTAGAAATTCCAAACACATCCCTCAAGCCAACCTCTCAGCAAAAGGCCCAGCCGACCTCTCACTTTAAGAGGTCATGTTAATCATCACCTAATGATCGATCGCAATCCAAAGCCCAGCTACAACCGCTACCGGATGGCATTCTCAAAAGATTATTTAAAAGAAATGCATATTCAGATTTTTGAGTCACTTGTTATCCTACGTGAGCATATTACATATTCTCTCAAAAGTTTGGGAACTTGTCCTATTCTTGAAATTCGTTCATTCGACTCCTCAAACCTTTGTCTGCAAAAAGTCTCGCTGGGGCTTCGCATCCAGGTGCCTCTCGGCGGCACTCCGGTAAAAGCAAGGAGACACGCGCCGGGGACTACTCCCTCGGCTTGCGAGAACAAAGGAACAAAGAATCTTCACTTGAAGGAATGAAAAAATCTTTGGGTTATAATCAGATCAATTCCCACCTTTTCTTCCACCCCAATCTTTTTCTATTTTTCATTCTTTCCCATGAAGGAGATCAATGCAACGGCAACCCGCACCACAATTACCACCGAACAGAGCAGCAAGCAACAACGGAACATCCTTCTCCTTCTAAAGACAAGCCAGATTTCACCTTCAAATCAAAACATTCATTTATTTACCTATATAATTGGAATTTGATAAACCAATCGGTGAGGTCCATTCACGAGCAATCAAGATATAATTACGAATAAAATAATTCTTCAAACGTCTCGACAAGTCTTCTTTTTCTACATCATAGGAAAATAGAGCCAAACACTTGTCTTTACGTCTTCGGGGGCTTCCATACACTTTTCCACACCTTGTGATGCTTATACTCTCCCAAAAGAGTCAAACCCAAGCGAAAGTGTCATACACGAACTCGGGATCCATTCCCACCTTCGAAAAATGCGCCCTGCACATATACATTTCCGAGTCTTGTCCGGCGGCGATTGACCATTGTTCGAAACGAGGGTCGCCCGTGGCCGCAAGATGACTCTGTACGCAAATAGGGATGCATTGAATCTCTCAAGTGGGGCTTTTGTTAAGGCTTTGTTCTCTCGGGCCCTTCGGGTTTGCTCTGCATCATCAGCGGGGCTTTGCCATTCCCTTCGGGTTTGCTTTGCATCATCAAGCGGGGCTTCGCCATTCATCATCAGCGGGACTTCGCCAAGGTCACTTCATCAAACATTGGGGCTCCCCTCAACAAAAATGGGTCGACTATGTGCTCTAACAAAAATTGGAGCTCCAATGAAGTCATATCTAGCATGAAGGGCATCCCTTGACATCAAGATCAGCATGTGGCAAACTCTTTGAGTTAGTTAGAAACATGATTAATCATAAGGCCTCTTTATCAAATAAACATGCTTTCAAAATACTGTCCTCCTTGGTACCTTGTTTACAAAAATCACTCTTTGGTCTCCACAAATTTTCAAACTCTTCAAATCTATCAAAAACGTATCTCTGTGACTCTCAAGATGACTCGGTCCTTATCTCTGGACATCAAACTTACCTAATCCCACCTTCTACCATAGACACTTACTCGGCCTCGCCTAGTCTAAACCAACAACCTTTCTGCTCAAACTGCCTTGTTTAGACTTACCACAAATGTAAAACCCTAGCTCCAAGCCTAGGTAACAAATACATTTCTAAACCCTAGCCTCAAGCCTAGGTGACAAATACCTTTCTAAACCCTGGCCTCATGTCTAGGTGACAAATGCCTCTCTAAAACCCTAGCCTTAAGCCTAGGAGACAAGACTCCTCTCTAAGCCTTAGCAATGATTATCCCAATCTTTTAATCGCTTGGTTCTTCGGCTCGGGAAGCCATAATAATCCCAATCAATTCACACAACTATTCTTCATCAGTAAACAGTAGCCTAAGTCCTTTGGCAGCTACAGTTTCCCGTATTTCAAAGGGTCCGTCCCGCATTTTCAAAGGGTCCGTCCCGCATCTTCAAAGGGTCCGTCCCGCACCTTCAAAGGGTCCGTCCCGCATTTCAGAGGTCTATCCTCCATTTCAAAAGGTCCGTCCTGTATCTCAAAGGGTCCGTCCCGCATTTCAGAGGTCTATCCTCCATTTCAAGGGTCCGTCCCGCATCTTCAAAGGGTCCGTCCCGCACCTTTCAAAGGGTCCGTCCCGCATCTTCAAAGGGTCCGTCCCGCATCTTCAAAGGGTCCGTCCCGCATTTCAGAGGTCTATCCTCCATTTCAAGGGTCCGTCCCGCATCTTCAAAGGGTCCGTCCCGTACTTTCAAAGGGTCCGTCCCGTACTTTCAAAGGGTCCGTCCCGCATCTTCAAAGGGTCCGTCCCGCATTTCAGAGGTCTATCCTCCATTTCAGAGGTCTATTCTCCATTTCAAAGGGTCTGCCCCATACACTTTCTCTCAGTACGCGAATCAAGACTAAACTTGGTTTATTTGCACAACACACGGAGAAATCAAGACTACACTTGATTTGTTCCATCACTCACAATTTTCAAGGGGAAAATCAAGACTATACTTGAATTTCCTTTCCACACATTATCTCACAACATATGTTCACACGGAGAAATCAAGACTACACTTGATTTGTTCCATCACACACAATTTTCAAGGGGAAAATCAAGACTATACTTGAATTTCCTTTCCACACATTATCTCACAACATATCTTCACACGGAGAAATCAAGACTACACTTGATTTGTTCCATCACACACAATTTTCAAGGGGAAAATCAAGACTATACTTGAATTTCCTTTCCACACACAACATATTTTCCCACGGAGAAGGCAAGACTATACTTGATTCTCCTTTCCGTACATCTCTCAATATTATTCGATCGTCCTTAGATTCGATCCCCAAAGCCTTGCCACAAATCGCATCTTTGGCTTGAGACGCTGCACGTCCGCCACTCTCGGGTACTAAACGCCCACTCTTTCGAACTACGACTTGGCTTGATTCCTCTTGGGATACGTAGGTAGCCCGACGTGGGTCCAGCCACTCGACCTACCTGGTCGTCCTTTTGCGACTCAGCTCGAGTCCAAAAAACCTCACATCCACAAAGTCACTTTCCTTACCTCCTGAAATCCCTTTTTTCCAGGACGGATCCTATTCTTTTATCGTCGACCCCACTTGTCTTACAAGAAGCGTCGCCGAGGGGCTACTGTTAGTACCCGGCCCGAAAAAAGGCATTTTTAATGTCTGGCCCGGTTAATTAATAAGAAACCCTAGAAAACCCTAAAAATTCATTTAATTCGTCCGTACTGCGCGCCGTCCTTTGTTAGCTTGGAAGGTACGCCAGATAGAAGTGCCGATCGGCCCTTTGCCCGTGGTAGAGCCGATCGACCCTTTTATATAGAGCCGATCGACCCTTCAGCCCTAGTGCCGATCGACCCTTCAGTGGCCCAGCCCAAGTTCCGAGGTATTATAAATAGGGGTGCCCGGCTCCCCATATTCACACACAATTTCATACGGGAGAAGCGAGACTACACTTGCTTTACCCACAGTTATTCTTATTCTCTTCGAATCGCCAAGATTCGACCTCAAAGTCTGGCTACAATTGGTAAGACTCTTTTTAATATTTTTGTTCTTTATTATTATTGTCTTTATTATTATTGTTTGCATGCTTAGTATATTTTAATTACTTTATTTCTTGCTTATGTCATATATGCTAGATTTAGGGTTGTTTTAATATATTTAATTGTGCATAGCCGAGGATGATCTAAGGTTTCGCCCTAAGAAACCCAATGGATCTAGGAATTATTTCTTTCCTTCCGCCTTAGTTATAATTATCCCATGATCAACAATCCCCCAAGGATGAACGTTGATTAGTGCACCTTCCGAGGGCCTAACTCAAAGGTTCTAGGGTGTGATCATCAACTAATTCTTTCTCTCCCCTCCTCCTTATGCATGATCCCGCTTCTTCTACCTATTCCTGTAAACACCGCACACAACCAACACCCCACATGCTAGAAAGACCGATTCATCGGGCAATAGGAGTGATAACGTTTCTTCTTCTGTTGTAACTTGACCCCCGAACCCAATTAACTGTTTAGCCTTTTTTCAAAGCTTTGGGCTATATCAAAGTGGCGTGGCGACTCTCAAAATTAAACTAATATTTTTAATATGGTTTAAAGCGAGTGTCACTAAATGAATATCCCATTTCGGTCCGACTTTTATAATTATTTATTTTCAAACCTCCGAATGCGCGTTGCATCGGGACGGGGTATTCACATGTGTATGATTTCCAATCCCGAGAATGCTTCGTTTTATATGAATTTAATTAAAGTACTTTCTGTTTATGTTCTCTCTATTTTTCTAAAAACAAATTTTATCTCCCCCCAATCTTTTCTATACTTTCTAAAGACAAAAATATTCCCTAAAGTAAACCTTGTCTCTGTGGAATCGACCCGTACTTGCACTCGCTATATTACAATAGCCCGTGCGCTTGCGGATATAAATAAACAGTTAGGTTTCGACCTCGAACAAGTTTTTGGCGCCGTTGCCGGGGACAACGGTTTACTTTTATTTTTGTCTTTACTACATAATTTTTAGTTTTTATTTTATTTTTACTGTTTTGCTTTCTCTTCCGATAAATTGTTGCGTTTAATTTCTCTTCAAGTGTTTTTCTTATAGTTTATGAAACGGACTCGGACATACGTTGACAACTTTGATCCGGAACCCGAAAGAAGCTTTCACGAGAGACTAAGAAGATTTAGAGAAACTTTAAAGAAACATATGGAAGGAGAACAACAAACACCCGCTAGGACCCTACGGGACTTTGTTAACCCAAGTACCCCGGGAACTAGATCCCCTATTGTTGTGCCGAATGCCGGAGCGGCACACTTCGAGATAAAGCCGCAGCTATTGCATATGGTTATGAATAACCAATACAGCGGCACCGCTTTCGAAGATCCCCATCTACACATCTAAACATTCCTTGAGTACTGTGACACCACACGTATTCAAAATGTTACGGTGGAAGCAATTCGGATGCGCCTTTTTCCTTTCTCTCTTAAGGATAAGGCAAAATAATGGTTGAATTCGGTCCCCCAGAATTCATTAACAACATGGGACCAAATTCAAGAAGCATTCCTTGGTCGATTTTTCCCACCAAGCAAAACTGCCCAGATACGCACGAAGATCACTAACTTCTGTCAAAACAGATAGTGAGACTTTGTATGATGCATGGGAGCGGTTCAAGGAACTTCTCAGAATGTGCCCCCACCACGGGCTTGAAAAGTGGTTGATTGTTCACACCTTCTACAACGATCTCATATTCAAAACAAGAGGGACCATTAATGCCGCTGCGGGAGGAGCATTGATGAACAAGGGAGTCGATGAGGCATACGACCTTATCGAGAACATTGCATTGAACCATTACCAATGGTCAAATGAGAGGGAGCAACAATAAGGTACGCCCGGTAAATATAATGTTGATGCAGTTACTCTTCTCTCTTCTAAAGTTGACATGCTTTTGAAAAAGTTTGAAAATCTTAATGTCAATCCCATTGCTAGTGTAAATGTGTTATGTGAACTATGTGGGTCTAACTCACATAGTACGGATAACTGCGAGTTACTTGACATTACTTCTAACGATCAAGTGAACTTTGTTAATTCTTTTGGTAAAAAAGGGGGGATGTATTCTAATACATACAATCCCGAATGGAGGAATCACCCCAATTTTTCCTTTAAGAATAACAACGTTCTTAACCCGCAACCATCTACACAACCCCCGGGATTTGCACCTAAGAATTTCAACAACAATGCAAGTACCTTCCCCCCTAAATCTAAATTGGATCTTATAATGAATTTTGTAGTGGAAAATAAAAATTCCCAAGAAAAGATCAATAATGAATTTAGGGAATGTTTTAAACTGCTTAATGCTAGGTTTGATAACTTGGCAGCGCATAATAAGATGCTAGAAACTCAACAAGCTCAACAGGCTACCCCAATGAATAGGCCATAAGGGAGTCTTCCCGGTCAACCTCAAAGGCCAAATGAGCAAGTTAATATGGTAAAAACTAGGGATGAGCAAGAAAAGATAAATGAATGCCCTAGAAATGATGATCATAGTCCAATTCCTCCGATGATTGAGACTAGTTTGGGGACAGAATCCCCTAAAAAGGAAGACAAGGATTATGATGAATTCCTTGATAACCTAGATGCCATTAATGTCAACATTCCATATTTTAGAAAAAAATGAAGATATGCCTTTAGCCGTTAAACCTTTGAAAAAATTAATTTTTGAGAAAGAAAGGCTAGAAGAAAATGAGAATGTTATGTTGGCGGAGGAAGTAAGCGCTGTTTTGCAAAATAAAGACCCTCCGAAATTGAAGGATCCGGGAACATTCACCATTCCTTGTTGTATCGCCAGAATGAACATAGATAACGTTGTCCTTGACTTAGGAGGTAGCGTTAGTATAATGCCATTATCGGTAAGCGAGAAGCTTGGTATAGGGGAACTTAAACCCACAACCATGACTCTCCAATTGGCAGACCGATCCGTTCAATACCCCGTAGGTATTATGGAAAACTTGCCTTGTCGAGTAGGGAACTTGATCATCCCTGTCGATTTTGTTATCTTAGATATGGCGGAAGACCATTATATTCCTGTTATTCTAGGAAGGCCATTTCTTGCCACTGCGGGGGCAATCATAGATGTGAAAAATGGCACATTTTCCCTAAATATAGGAAAAGAAAGGGTCGAAATTAGTATGCATAGGTCAGATCTCGAAGATCCCTATCTCGAGGCCTACACTCCTAGTGAAGAGAATTGGACCCCAAATGAAGAGACCTACACCCCTAGTGAAGAAGATTGGATTCCTAGTGAAGATTTAATGGGTGAAGAACCAAAATCAAAGGAAGGAATGGAAATAGATATTGAACCTTTGATTTACAATAAAAATAATGATTTAGATATTTCTGCATGTCCCAAAACTAACAAAGCAGTGAAAAAGTCAAAAAGAAAAAAGAAGGAGGTCACTTCGAATTTTCGAAAGTGCAAAGACTATAGGTCACTTGTTCTAACCAAGAAATCAGGATGGAAGAAATGTCTACCACAAGAGATACTCATTACCCCGAAAGGACTGCAATGGCAAGTTGTCAATGACAAAAGGCCAACCAAATATCATGCACCTCCTACTGCCGGGAAGGGGTCGAGCTAAGGACCTAAAACAAGCATCATCGGGATGGTAACCGATGGATTATTTTTGCGTTATTTTTCTTTATTTCTTATTTTAAAGTTTTTATTATTAGTATGCTAACCTTGTTTTGTAGGTATTAAAAGAGAAATTAAAAATGGTGAAACTGGTTAGCACGGCCGTGCAGTATAAGGTGGAGCGGCCGTGCAGTTCATATCGAGTCAGAACGGCTTGACTCAGTAAAAGGGGAGTGGCCGTGCAAATTACTTGACACGGCCATGCAAAGCGCCTGGGGAGTTGCGTTGTTCCAGTCAAAGGGACGTGTCTCTCCCTCTCCTCCCTCATTCACTTCATCTTCTTCACTCCTCTCTCTATACCTCCGCCCCACCCACCTGAAATTACCCGATCTTTTCCGCGCGCGGGCGGGGGGCGCGGAAAAGGCGGTTGTCTTTCGCGGAGGGGTTGGTGTCTGAGACCTCGCTTCATGGGAAGGAACAAAATGAGGAGTCGCCACGCGGTTTTTGTATTTTGAGCCCAAACGTTGAGAAACGGCTTTTGTGAAAAGGTGTCGTTTTTATTGGTAGCAAAAACTTAGGAAAAGGCTTTGAAAAAAGGGATCATTTTTATTGGCAGCAAAAACGAGTAAAAAGCTTTTTTTGTACCAGAGATTGTTAGGTTCGGAGGTCAGGTTACGTTTCGGGTAGAGTATGACGAGATCGCCCGAAACGCCTCGCATGACGAGTCTTTCTACCTTTCTCGAAATCGTGTGTGTGTGTGTGTGTGTCTTTTGAAATGGGGGGCTTGAATGACAAGCTTAATCTTGGTTTGAATGACAAACGTTGATTAGGTGACTTTTGAAAAGACGAGCGTTTGAATGATAAACGTCGGTTTGAGTTGAAAAGAGCGTTTGCGTGGCAAACGTCGACTTTGAGTTTGAAATGAGCGTTTGCGTGGCAAACGTCGACTTTGAGTTTAAAATGAGCGTTTGCGTGGCAAACGTCGACTTTGAACCGTGCGAGTCATTGTTAACGATTTTTACGGGAAAAATGCGTATTAAATGATTTTAAGTGTCAAATGGCGGCTTTGAGTTTGAAGATGAGCGTTCGGAGGCCGAACGTCATTTCGCGCGTTTTGAAAGAGAGTTCGACGGACGAACTCCGATTTTGAACCGGGCATTACATTGTTAACGATTTTTACGGGAAAAATGCGTATTAAATGACATGCGATCAACGAATCGGGTTGCGACTCGGACTTTGAAAAGTAAATACTATCACAATCCAAACGGATCGGACTTTGTAAATGACAGTATTTAAAGTGTGGTATCAACGGAATCAAACGATCCGGATTCGTAAATGACGATCAACGAGGCCAAACGGCTCGGAATTGTAAATGACGATCAACGAGGCCAAACGGCTCGGAATTGTAAATGACAATCAACGGATCGATCGATCCGGAACGGTAAATGACATAAAAGTAAACGGAACGGGGTCGGAACGCCGTTTTAACCCGTGATTACTTCTCTTACGGAAAGAGAAGAGGATCGAGGGGCTAAAACGTATCGGACCCCGTTAGACGGAGGCGTCTACATTTCGATAACGACGTTCGA
The DNA here is from genome assembly GCA_022495995.1 of Adenophora triphylla var. japonica. Lineage (NCBI taxonomy): Eukaryota > Viridiplantae > Streptophyta > Magnoliopsida > Asterales > Campanulaceae > Adenophora > Adenophora triphylla. The sequence continues at coordinate 42,796 of JAFEMH010002987.1, read as the reverse complement.
AATGGTTATAGCGACTGGCGCGTAAACCGAGACGGAACGGGAGATTTAGAGAGAGGGAGTTATACCTATGGCTAGGGTCGACTCCTTTGGCTCGGGAGGTGTGTACGGGACACGGAAAGTAATTTGAAAGGTTGTTTCGAAGTTGAAAGGGGCGTATTTGACCGAAATACGAAGGTTTCACGCGAATCGAGACAGAACGGGAGCTCGGGAGGGGTGAAAACCAGTTTGGACCGTGGGGGTGGTGATTTTTGGTGTAAATTTTCTGTCCCTTTGGGTTTGACAGCCATTTCTATTTATAGGTGAATTTTGCAGTAGGAGTCCGGACGGACTTGGCCTGAATCCAGGGGGTTTTGTGGTATTTTGGGAATTTGAAGGACTTGCTGGCAATTTCAGAAAATGTGCACAGTGAGTCCTACGGACTTGGCTTGCAAACCAGGGGCATTTTGGTCTTTTCCCTTTGAATTTGATTGAAGGGTGACTAGAGGGAGGTGGCATGGCTGCCACGTGCCCCTCTGAGTCACCAGCTTCATGGGAATTCGTTCCCCGGTCCCGGTTTTATCCGTTTTTTAAAATAACAGTCCGGGAAATGTACGAAATGCCCCCGGAAAGTGCCGGAAAATGCGTTTTTCAGGGAAAGCCGTGCTTTTACGTGTGATGACACGTGTTAAGTACGGTTCGACGTCGGGATGCACGGCGATCCCGGACGTCTCGTTGGCACAAAGAACGGGAGTTTAACGAGTTCCGGTTAACTCCGGGAGCGGGCCGCTTAACGGATTTCGGTTAACTTTCGACGGATTTGGACGATCGGATTTGGGTACTTACAGTTTAGCCCCTCGCCGACGTCTCCTCCGAAGGAGGTGGGTCGTAGAAAAGATAAGGATCCAAATCGGGATGCCTTACTTTGAAGGAGACACAGGCGGTCACCGGCCGGACCCTTAGCGAAAAGGATTCCTACGTATCCCGAGCGGGAATCAAGCCGATCGTAGTTCGAAAATGGGTAAGGGCCACGCATGGGGACCTTGACCTGAGTGAGACTATTAGGAGGCGTCTAAACCTGGATGAGACCATTCGCGAGGTACCCGTACACGAATGGAGACCAGGAGGCGTCTGAACCTGAGAGGAGACCATTCGCGAGGTATCGGAACCTGAATGGAGACTATTGGGAGGCGTCTGAACCTGGGAGGAGACCATTCGCGAGGTATTGGAACCTGAATGGAGACTATTGGGAGGCGTCTGAACCTGGGAGGAGACCATTCGCGAGGTATCAGAACCTGAATGGAGACTATTGGGAGGCGTCTGAACCTGGGACTTCTGAAACCTTCGAGGGCGTGTGGCACCTCAAACCGGAGTTGCGATGCTGACGAGGGCGTTCGTGCCTGGTGGTGCCGGGGCTTATTGCTGCCGCGCTTTATCCCGCTGGGATGAGCGTTCGGGCTTACCTGGATGGCCGAAGAGGGATTGTTGCAAGGCGTTCGAGCCTTGGGGTTCGGGCTTATTGCTATTGCCGGTGAGGTGGAACGATCGGGCTTACGACTGGCGGCCGGGGAGATGAATGTTCACTTGCTGAAGTGAAAAGGTGTTCGGGCTTACGAGGATGGCCGAAGAGGGATTGTTGCAAGGCGTTCGTGCCTTGGGGTTCGGGCTTATTGCTGTTGCCGGTGAGGTGGAACGATCGTCTCGATAGGAGAGTGGAGGTCGGACCGCGAAGGTCGGGATTGACTGTTTGAGATGGGACCATGAAAGGTCGCGATTGAGATTGAAATCGGACCGTGAAAGGTCGCGGTTTAAGGATTGGAATCGGACCGTGAAAGGTCGCGATTGAGACTTTGAAATCGGACCGTGAAAGGTCGCGATTGAGACTTGAAATCGGACCGTGAAAGGTCGCGATTGAGACTTGGAATCGGACCGTGAAAGGTCGCGATTGAGAATTTGAAATCGGACCGTGAAAGGTCGCGATTGAGAATTGGAATCGGACCGTGAAAGGTCGCGATTGAGAATTGAAATCGGACCGTGAAAGGTCGCGATTAAGGATTGGAATCGGACCGTGAAAGGTCGCGATTAAGGATTGAAATCGGACCGTGAAAGGTCGCGATTGAGGATTTAATGGTGAAGACCATTATTAAATTTTAACGTCAGGAGACGGAATAGTAACTGGAATGTCCGGAGACATGGTTGAACGTTTGAATGTCAAACGTCAACTGGACTGAATTTAACGTCAGGAGACGAGCGTTAGTGAGAACTAACTTTGATTTATCCTCGGGGGAGGGGGTGTTAGAAATGTCTAACTGGGGGAAATTTTACACTTTTGGGGGCCAAAAGTGGTAAAATTGGAATTGCCAAAAGCTGAGGGGCAAAAGGGGCCAAAAGTGGTAAAATTGTGGGGCATTATCCCGGACGTAGCTCGAGAGGGAGAGAGGAGTCCACGACAGCTGGTGATTGACTCCGGGTTGGCTGGGTTTATCAGTGCGGTAGCTGCGACAGCTGATACGCCGAGGGGCAGGTCCATGTATGTCGCGCTGAGCGAGCGGTGGGATACGACCCACACTTTCCATTTCAGATGGGGGGAGGCGACGGTGACTCCCACGGATTTTGCCGCTATCACTGGGTTGCCGACTTATGGCAACACGCTGGTGTGGGTTGATGGTTACACCGGAGCGGTTATGCAGGCTGCTGGGTTTTGATATTACCGATGCCGGGGCTTAGGCATTCGGTACAGCCGATGGAGAATCATTTGAGGGAAGGTGTTGCCGACACTGGATGGGTCCTTGAGGATGACCGCGGAGCGTCCGGCTCGAGGGTTCCTTTGGTTTGCGCGTCGGCGACTTTGTTCCCGACTTCGACACGTCTTGTCACTTCCCTCTGCTCGGGTCGCCGGTAGACTTGGATGCCGTGAGGGTTCGCGTGGGGAGACTGGACCGGCCGAGCTCTACCATTCCCCTGGACAGTTCTCGCGGGAGAGGAGCACTCATTTAGCCGCTTCACGCCCGTCTTGGATGTAAGTTTACGTGCTTTTTCTCTTCCTTGCCTCTTTTATGTACTCGTATGTATCTCGCTTTGTAGCCGACATAACTTTCCATTCTCTTGGCAGTCACGGGTGCTACGAGGTGTTCGGTCCGCAGCTTGGGACATCAAGGAGCCGTACCGTCCCCTCGTTCCCCGCCATGTTGGTTTGGCGAAGAAGGCGAAGAGGGCGGTCTCTTCGAGAGTTGGCACTCGAGTGTCATACGAGGAGATATCTCCGGCGCCGAACCCGGAGTTCTCCGAGAGGATCCAGTGACCCGGTGGAGCAGTTTGATCATGTAGCGGTGCAGATTGCCGAGCCGAGACTACACGGCGGAAGCTCCCGGTGGGACTTCACCGTGACGCCTTGTATTTGGGGGAGAGGGTGACCCGTCGGCATAGGCAGGGGTCTCTTCCCTTGGTGCCGGTGGATCCTCCTTTGTACATGCGGCATCCCGGGAGATGCCGATTGATGAGCCGGGAGGGGTACCTACAGGCGTATACTTCTGAGTACATCATAGCGGGGCCGCCTATGATGTTTTCTTGAGGATGAGGCCGAGGAGCCCGCAGTGCAAGATAGAGAGGGAGAGGTCCCCTGGAGGTCCTCGAGATTTTCCGGTCCCGCGAGCTAGGATAGCGTACGAGGGGCCGGACGGTTCGCGTAGGCGACTTGTGATCCCGCTTCCGCCGAGCCGAGACCGCGATACGGGCGGACCCCAATGCTTCGGTGAGCACCTTTTTGATTTTCTCGCATTTGATAGTAGCATTACGCACATGTTGCATCCGTACTTTACGCTTGCTTTCGATGACCTTCTGGTTCGCAGTATCCGGCCGTACGTACAATGAAGCCACGAGGCCGGTGGACGGGTGGTCCGCCTACGCTAGGAGGCTCATGGAGTTCATGCGGTGCGGTTCCGGAGGAGCGTGGACGTCCGCGATCGGGGGCCGTCTAGGCCGAGGGGTTCGCCCGCTCCCACAAGGTGGGGAGGACTTTACGCGAGGGGTTTGGCCGGTTCGCGGGCGGAGCAGGCTGGATTTGGAGCTCCTTCTTACGCGCACTCGGGCGCGAGAGGGGGAGTCCTCGAGTTCGCGTACTCCGAGGAGGCCCTTTGCCTATTCCCTACTGGGAGGAGTTCGGCGAGTTCTGTTTGCGACAGATCCGGCAGCGGCGGAGCAAGACGTCGAGTGTACGGATGACGAGCAGGACTCGAGTAGTCCCCTTTTCTTGCTTTCTTTCTTCTTGCTTTGTTTAGACAAAATGCATGTATTTGTCGAGAACAAATTTTTGATTTGAACTGTATTTGCAAAAAGGTGCCCGTGGGGCGGAACTGTACTTCGCATATTTATTCTATGATCACCTTCGTTATTTTCGGCAAATAAGCAAATAGGTTAATCAAAAATAAATAAAAAAGAGAAATGCATTAAAAATTGAACGGGTCAAAAATTAAGCATGTATGCACTAATTTTTAATTATTTGCCTTGTTGCACGAGCAGGGCGGAAGGGATATTGACATTGGTTGAATGAAATCGGGGCGAGCACGCAGATTTCATAGGAGTGAACAGGGCATGGTTTGGAAATGTTTCCCATTTTAAGGCAATTGGCTGCAGAGTTGACCAAGTCAAGCTGCGAGAGGAGTCCGGCCGGACTAGAACCGAATTTCCAGATTCTTTAAATTGCGGTTTCGGCTTTGCAATTGGTGAGAAAAGCGCGCATTGCTTTGTTCATCCGGCTGAATTCTTTTCCCTTTCTTAAGGTTTTCTTCACCTTCGACATGGCTCCCTTTCCCAAGTTATCGTCTCGGATGCAAGAGCGATATTTGGACAACTTTCGATCGTGGGTACGGAACCACACGAGGCGGAACAAGAGGTTTTTCGAAGGTCATTACGGGATTAAATTTGTTTGGGCTTTGAAGGAGCTCATGCCGGATTGGGATCTTTTGAGAGCCGCATCTCGGTTACGGGACGTACGGAGGAATGTGTACGGCTTTTCGTACAACGAAATCACTCCTACGTTTGAAGATTTCCGGGCCATGCAGGAGGACACGAGACGGAACAGCTAGTTCTTCCGTATCTTTGGTGGCATGGCCACTTTGTTGAGAAGCTAGTGTCTTTGTTGGGTATCTCATTTGGAGAAGCATACGGGATGTCTGAGGATACCGATTACGTTGACATTTCGGGGTGCCCAGAAAGATTTGCGGAGGCGAGGAGCGTCTTTTCGTGGGACGCGTTTGCTCTGTGCGCGATTGCTACTTTGTTCACATTCACGTCTTCGGGTGTGTGCCATCACGAGTGTCTTGGACCTGGTGAGCGATGCCGGAGTGGGGAGACATCGTGCCATTGGTCTTGGGCGAGACGTTCTGGGCATAGGCCGGATGGCGACCGGTAGCCGATACATGTGGGGAGGTAGTCCCGCTATGCCGACTATGTGGTTGAGGGAGAGGCTGCAGATGATGCCCGAGGTGCCAATGTCTTGTGACGCTTGGTCCTTCTCGCAACGTCCTCCGGTGATAGGGGCAATCAGCCGAGCCGGAGCTCTGGATGGCCGACTTTGCACGCATCACTTTGCGATGGTGGGTTCCCCATTGGAGATTCAGACTTGTAGGACCGCTCGGGAGGGTCTGTTGATCGTCGAGTGCCGGGCTGTTTCACGTCTTTCTATATTCCATCATTGGTTACTGGGCGATGCGAGTGGAGCGAGGTGCCACCGACCGATCTGAGTTATGCTGCTACCTTTGAGGTGGGATCTCTGCGGATGGAGGATCCTTCGACGCTATTGCCGATCACCCGGTGGTGGCAATACACGTCCTTTCTGCCAGGTTCTCTTTCACCGGGAGAGAGGCAGCATTCGTCGACGCTTGATATCGAAGCGAGTACGAAGAGTGTATGGGGGAGACACGAGATGGCTATCTTGTGGAGACGGAGTGAGTGTTGGGTGCGATCACCTGGACAACTCGACCTTGAGGAGGACGAAGCGAGGGCTAACCACAGGAATCGTGGCGATGCCATGGCTGATTATGTGGCAAGTGCTGATCGGGAGGCCAATCAAAGCACTATGATGATGGCTCGAAGCGAGGCGGCTCGAGACAGAGCTAGAGAAAGGACTGCGTTGACAGCCACAGGCTTGACGGAGGCGTCGGGAAGAGTCCCTGAGCCGGGTAGAAGGCCTACCGGAATTTTTCCTGCGAAGGTGAAGAACACTCGCCGGGGAAAAGGGAAGGGGAAGAAGGATGAAGGACCTAGTACGGGAAACTAGGTTGACCTTGCTGTCCATCAAAGGAAAAGGAAAGGCCACACAGAGAGCAACAAAGAAGTCTCGAAAAGAGCAAGGCTCTTCCTCTAGCTTTAATCCTACTCTCAATACTTTGGGGATTGATTTTAGAAGTCCAAGGGAGACGGCACGTTTTGTTACCTTGAGTTCTAAAAGGATTAGGCCAACCCAATTTCCTGATAGGCTTGCCCTAAGAGCTTTAGGAATTTATGGGGATGTTCTTACTCTTCATATGGGATTGAGATCCGATGGCTTCCTTCAGAAGCATGAAAAGACTTATGAGGTCCTTACCCTAGAATTTCTAAGCACGGTGAAGAGTAAGATTGTGCAGGAAACTTGTCGATTAACGGGAAGGGTTTTTAATCAATTCCATTTGGACTTTCGCCTTGGAGGAAGAGAGCTTCATTTGACCGGGGTGAAGTTAGTAGAATTTTGGGTTTATCATTCCAAAGCGAGTCTTTTCCCGACATGCCCATTGAATATAATGAGGCGCTTTTGGAACCAAATTACCGGCCTTCCATCCTACACATCCCGGAGTGCCAAAGCCTCTTCTATCATTCACCCATCCATCCGCCTCATGCATAGGATGTACGATTGCACCATCTTTGCTAGGGAGGATAAAGGAACTGTAAATAGGAAGGAGTTGCATGTATTATGGTGTTTTCTTTGGGAGAGAAGGAGGTTGAATTTGTGCAATTTTCTTTTTGAATTGATTGGTGACATCATTTCCCCAACCTACAACAGGGAAATTCATATTGGAGGTATAGTTACTTTGTTTGCCAAGCACTTCAATTTTTAGATTCCAAATAATTGGGTTGAGGTGAGAGGGTCAACAAAATTGGATATTCCAACCCTTCGAACTATGCAGCTCATTACGGAGAGGGGGAATAATGAGTACAATTGGTTAGTAGGAGCGGGAAAAATGCCCTATATTGTACTCCCAAGCAACAATCTCCCCACCATTCGGATAAGAGAGCCCGAAACTTGGATATTTCCAAATGCCATTGAAGGAGAAGGCCAAGAAGAAGAAGGAGAAGAAGAGATTCAAGCATCATTGCCACCCGACTTCTATCAAAGATTTGATCAAATGTTTGCCCAACAAGGTCAATTGCTTGAGCAAAACGCTCAAATCCTTCAACGACTCGGCCAAATGGACGGTCGTATTCAACATGCCTAAGGAAGGATTGACGACATTTACAACTATGGGGCAAACTATTGGGACAACTTTTCACCACCACCACCATTTTAGTAAGTTTTTCTCTTTACCCTCCCGGGATTTGACATTGTTCCTTGAAACATTGAGGACAATGTTCATTTCAAGTGTGGGGGGGGTATATCTATCCTTTTATTTTAGCTTTCTAGTTTTAAATTTTTACTTGCTTTCTAGATTAGATTTAATTGCTTCTTAGTTGCGTTTTTCATTTATGCATGTACAATAGTATATAAAAAAAATAAATAAATAAATCCCTATGATGATCTATATCATTATTTCTTATGCTTGCCATTTCCCTAGAATAATGCCTATTTATCTTTCCTCTCATATTTTATATAAACTTAGAAATTTAAAAAGAAAAATATAGGGATATTTCTAGGAAATAATTTTGAAGCCTCATAAGTTAGTATAGCACAATATAGAGTTTTATCAAGAAAAAGACATTTGATTAGAAGGAAATTTTTATCAATCTATACTTGGTCATTTTTTTGAAAAATTTTGAAAATATTTCCTTAAAATTGTACATCTTTTATCTTTATTAAATGTTTATTCCCTTTTTAGAAGCACCCTTTGTTTTGTATCTTTTGAATCACACCCTTTCATCAAAAATTTCATCTTTCCATTTCTCAAATCAAATCAAAGTAAACATCTTTATCTTATTGCTAAAAAGAGTGACTTAGTCACCAATCCTTAAAAACAAAAAGAAACCTATTACTTTCTAAGTAACTCGGGGCACGGCGTTCGCTGCGACGATGCTTCCTTGCCAAACGGGAGTAATATCCAAAAGTATTCTTGATCTAAGTGTTAGGAACATAGGGTTCGCAACCACAATGTCTCCTACTTGAAAGGATTAAAAATAACTTAGGTCTTTTGCAAAAATATAACACGTGCAAAGATAAGATAAATTTGTTTAAACTTTGATGAGATTTTTCCACTACCATCATCCATTTTCCACCCTTGTAATTCAAGAATGTAATACAATTCTTCGGGAACTTCTAACTTGTGAATAAATATTTATACTTTCTCTTGTACATTTTAAAGAAATAAATTCATTTTTCTCAAAAATCATTCTAAAGAATGAAAGCTTCTCTTCTACCAAGAAATGAATCTAAGATTTATCCTTCTAGCATGCTTTACTTGGTCAAAATTCTATATATGCTATATTAGGTTATAGTCTTATAAATTATCTCTTTAAAAATATCCCCAAAATGCTTCTTCCTAGATAAATTTTTAAAGGTATACAAAATATGATTAGAAAGATGAAGGCATTATCTAAAAGGCATTTAGGGCTTGCTACTTTATTTCTGAGGGATCATTCATGCTTTTTCTCCCTCTCCGTATTTCATTCTAAGTTTGCTTGGGGACAAGCAAAAGCTTAAGTGTGGGGGAGTTTGATAAGTGACTATTATATAGTCATTTATCCTTAGTTTTATATACTTTTTAAAGCATAAAATATCATTTCTCATTTCATTTTATGTACTTTTTAGTTCATTTTTCATATTTTCTAGATTTTACGCCTTTTGGTATATTTCTTGCATTTTAAAGACAGGTTTTAAGGTCTTTTTATCAAAAAAGGATTCTTGGACACTTCAAGGCAAAAGACATGGAAGAGCACCAACCAAATCAAGCACATAAAGTTAAATTCAGATGGAGCGGCCGTGCAGCCAACTCACGGAGCAGGCCGTGCGCCTAGCGATTTCGAGGCCATTTGTGGCCCTAAAATATAGAGCGGCCGTGTCTTGAAGATTGAGTGGCCGTGTCATTATTCAGAGCGGCCGTGCAGCTTAGAGTGGAGCGGCCGTGCGAAGTGTCAAAACGCAAATTCAAATCTGGCGCCAAGGAGTGCACGGCCGTGCAACTTCCTTGACGCGGCTATGCAAATCGTGACTGCAGAATGTAAAGGCACCTTTTGATGGCACCTTCTTGAAGATTCCTCTCCCAATTATAAATAGGACCCTTGTAATCAGTCTTAGATACGAAAAATTTAGAGAGAAATCACTGATACTTCATAGATAGAAAATACAAATACTTGTGACAACAATTTTCCAAAGAGATTTGAAGATCAAGTTCATTGTTTGTTCTTGGAATTACTTTGGAAGAAAAGCAATAAAGTGAAGCACCATTTCTAGCATTTGCCTTCTATATTCATAAGTCTTTCTTACTCAATCTCTTATTTTAATTGCTTGTTTATTATAAATGGCTTGTGAGTAATCCCCCTTATTCTTGGGGTTGGAAACTCAAAAGCATACTTGTTCATCATCTAGAAAATAAAAGTCTTGTCTTCTTTCTTCATCTAAACAATTTCTTTATATTATTCTCTAAATGCCTTACATTTTGGAGACATCCAAATTGTATGATTCAGTCAATTGAGAGAAGTACCTAGCGGAGAATCTCGATTGACGGAACCATATAAAGAAACTAGGTTTCATTGATCACAAAAGTAGTTCAATGGCCTAGGGTTGTTCCTTTAATGGAAAATATGTCAACTCTCGTTCTTAAAGGATTCTTACTAATTATGGTCAGCTAGAGATAAGCCAAAACGCCCGTTTGTGACAGGGCGGGAACAACGTAAACGGAAATCTCAAACAGTTAGGACATAATTAGTGAAGAATACAACACTACTTGCTTGACCGTGAGAAGTAGTGCAAGCCGAATGTATCATCCTTGCTTTTTGTGAAAACCTTTTATCTCTAAGACAATGACGATTTGATGAACAAAATTATGTGTATGATTTTCAATCCCGAGAATGCTTCGTTTTATAAGAATTTAATTAAAGTACTTTCTGTTTATGTTCTCTCTATTTTTCTAAAAACAAATTTTATCTCCCCCCAATCTTTTCTATACTTTCTAAAGACAAAAATATTCCCTAAAGTAAACCTTGTCTCCGTGGGATCGACCCGTACTTGCACTCGCTATATTGCAATAGCCCGTGCGCTTGCGGATATAAATAAACAGTTAGGTTTCGACCTCGAACAGTTTCCATTTTCCCAGTGGGTTGGTTCGAGTGGGAGGCTTTTCTTTGAGTACAAGGTCGCCTTCCCTGATGTCTCGGGACTTGACTTTCTTGTCGAAATCTCTCGCCATCCTGCTTTGGTAGGCTCGGACGTGTTCCATGGCCTTTAGTCGTCGCTCGTCTAGCAGAGCCAATTCGTCATGTCGGCTTCGGAGCCATTCGACTTTGTTGACGTCATTTTCCAGCAGCACTCGGAGTGAGGGAATTTCCAATTCAATGGGAAGGGCTTGCTTCCATCCCGTATGTTAGGGCAAATGGGGTTTCTCCGTGGTACATTCGGCCGATGTTCGGTAGCCCCACGGTGCAAGGTGCGGCTTCTCGGGCCAATCTCGTCCTCGGGTGATCATTTTCGGATGATCCGTTCGAGGTCTTGTTTCTTGCTTCTACGACGCCATTTGTTTGTGGTCGATAGGGAGAAGACTTGTGGCGTGTGATCTTTTATTCGGCCGCGATGCATCGCATTTCCCTTGAAGTGGGAGCCGTTGTACGATATGACCTCGTTCGGGATGCCGTATCGGCGAGATGATGTTTTCTTTGAGGAAATGCGCGACTTTCTTGGAGGTGAGTACCTTGTAGGACTTGGCTTCGACCTATTTGGTGAAGTAGTCGATGGCTACTAAAATGAACTCGTAACCATTCTTTGCCGGTGGAGCGACTTTCCCGATGACGTCAATTCCCCAAGTGGCGAAGGGCCAGGGTGTAGTCATGCAGTAGAGATCGTGGGGAGGTAGATGATTGAGGTTGGAGAACCGTTGACACTTGTCGCAGCTTCGGACAAAGTGGATGCAGTCTGCCTCCATGGAGATCCGGTAATAGCCCATCTGAGAATGATTTGCATCGGGGCTGCGGCGTTCATGTGGAGACCGCGAAGCCCCATTGTGGACTTCGTTCATGAACTTGCTTGCTTCTTCATGGGCGATGCGGCGTAGGAGTGGTCCTTGGTAGCGTTTCTTGTACGGCATGTCCCCAAAGGATGACAAAGTGGGAGGCGAGGCATTTTAGGGCCATGAGGTTCTTGGCTTTGACTCCTTCCCTTTGTGTTGGCCTTCTTCATTCATGAAGGCGGTTTTCCCATTCTTGAGGTATTGGAAGATGCAGTTTGTACCATGGCTCATTGATGGGCTTGGAGTTACAGTTTGATCTCGCAACGGTAGGCGGGAATTTCCTTTCGTCCGACTTTGAAGGTCTTGATTGCTTTTCCCTCGGGGATTTCCACGAGTGAAGCCGGGGTGGCTAAGGCGTGCGCAAGCCGATTTCGGTCTCTTGGCAAGTAGTGGAAGGTGACCTCTTGGTGTGTGATGAGGTCCTCCATGCGGCGTGGTACTTTTGCAAGCACGGGTCTATGGTTTTCCATTTGTTGGAAACTTGGTTGATGATCGAAATTTGAGTCCCCATAGACCTCGAGTTTGGACATTCCTTTCGAGTGTGGCTGTAGTCAGGCGGCGCGAACTTCGTACTCGGCGGCATTGTTGGTTACCTCAAAATTGAGCTTTATGGCGATTGGGGTGTGCTCGTCCTTGGGATCGACCAAGAGCATACCGATGCCGTTTCCTTTTTTGTTGGCTGCTCCATCAAAGAACAGTTGCCATCGATTTCTCCTTCAAGTGCGAAGATTCTCTCGTCTGGGAATTGTGGTTCGGAGCCTCGAGCCTCGTCGGTCGGGAAGTCAGCCAGTTGTTCGGCCATTGCCCGTCCCTTGATTGACTTTTGGTTCACGTACTTGATGTCAAATTCCGCTAGGAAAAAAGACCATTTGGCGAGCCTCATTGATAGAGATGCTTTGTCGAAGAGGTATTTATTGGGTCCATTTGGGAAACCAAGTGTACCGTGTGCGGCTGCATGTAGTGCGATAATTTTCCGACAACCCATACAGTGCGCAAGTTTTCTTGAGGGTTTGAGTAGTTGAGTTATTTGCCTTGAAACTTTCGGCGACGAAGTAGATGGCGTTCTCGACTCGTGACTCTTTCTTTTCTTGACGAGCATGGCTCCAAGCTGCGGTGTCGGTCACGATTAGGTATAGCAACGGTGGCTTCTCCTCATGGGGAGGACGAGAGAATCGGAGGAGTCACAAGGTACGCCTTTATTTCTTGAAGGCATCTTGGCATTACGAGTTTCATTCGACGTCGGCATATTTCTTCATCAACTTGAAGATTGGCTCGCACATGGAGGTCAATTGGTTGACGAAGCGGCTGACATACTACAGGCGGCCCATGAAGCTTTTCACCTCTGTTTGAGTTTGTGGTGGTCTCATTTCGATGATGGCCTTGATCTTTTGAGGATCAACCTCGATGCCTCTCTCGGTGACCATGTATCCCAAGACCTTGCCTCGGCTAACCCCAAATGTGCATTTGGCAGGGTTTAACCTCATTGAGTGTTTTCGGAGGCGATTGAAGAACTTTCTCAAATCTGTGAGGTGTTGTCCATCTGATCCCTTTGAGTGGATGATCATGTCATCGACGTACACTTCGATCTCTTTGTGGATCATATCATGGAAGAGGGAGCGATTCTTGCTAGATTGGTAGGTAGCCCCGAGCGTTCTTTAGTCCGAACGGCATTACTATGTAGCAGTAGGTTCCTCAGGGGGTTGTGAAGGTTGTCTTTTCTTGATCTTCCTCGGCCATCTTGATTTGATTGTGGCCGCAAACCCGTCCACGAAGGACTTGACTTCGAAATTGGTGTAGTGTCCTGACATGTCGATGTTGGGTAGTGGAAAATCATCCTTGGGACTTGCTTTGTTGAGATCTCGGAAGTCCACGCAGCAGCGCACTTTTCCATTGGCCTTGGTGACCGTGACGATATTGGAGAGCCATGTGGGGTACTCGATCACCCTGATGAAGCCGACGCGGAGCATCTTCTCGATCTCTTCTTTGACTTGTATAAACCATTCTGGCTTGATTCGGCGTAGCTTTTGCTTGATGGGATTAGCCTCGGGATTCAAGGGAATCTGGTGTTCTACAATGTTTGGATCTAGTCCAGGCATGTCTCGGTAAGACCAAGCGAACACGTCCACGAATTCTTTGAAGCTTCGGTGCGATCAATGCGTCTTGCTCTGTGCTTAGGTGAAGAAACTTCGATTTGCGTCTCTTTTGGCTCTTGAAGTTCCCAAATTCACTTTGGTTAAAACCTCCTCGGCGGCTTGGGCCCGGTTTTCTCTCGTTTGACAACATGCTTAAAGATGTGCTTAATGTATTGTTCGTTTAATGTGTCTGCTTCTTTATCAAGTGAATCGTTATTAAGCTTTGTGTGTTAGTTAATTTATGCTCAGTTGTTAAAGATGCAATGAGAGGATACTCGGAAAGATCGAAGCATCATTAAGAGCATACGGGAATACATTATTGGCAATGAGTTCGTAATCTTCTGGCGTGAGGACATCAGATGACTCGAGAGACTCAAATTCAAAGATAATGGACTCGGGATGGGTTTTGACACTGGACTCTAGGACTCGAGGTGTCGGACCAAGTTGTTCGATCATGTCCTTTTTCTTTGGCGGTGGAGTGCAGGAGAAGGTGGCCCGGTTATTGAGTGGCAATGAGCTTGATAGGAGGCGGGGTTTGAAAGGCTTTGTGTCTCCATTCCCGATCATTGCTATCACGAGTTATCGAAACAAAATCGATCGTGCGGCATCTCGATTTCTTCATTGAAGAGCAGGTGGAGCAGTGGCTCGTTCCAAGCATCGTCTGCGGAGTCTTTTGCTTTTGTCTTGGGCATTACTAGCTCGAATGCAGACACGTCCCGCTTGTTGAAGGCAGGGGCATTGACAGAGAGTTTTTTCGAACCAAAATTCGTTGTGAATAGTGGTGGTCGTGGGTCCTGGTAGAGGCGGTGTGTCGAGAAATGCTCTTCGGACGGGATTTGCCTTGAGGCCTCTGAATCTTTCCAGGTTCCACTAGAGCTTGTCCATGGTTGTCGGTCGTCTTTGTTTAGCGCTGATCAGCTCTGTTCCCTTTCCTGTGTCTTCATTCAAACTGTCGGCCTTCGTTGTGAAGTACTTGGTCATGTCGAAGTTGTAAGGGCGAAGATCGGAGGTTGTGTGCAAGCCTCTTTTGTTATCTGCGGAGCGTTTCCGCGCAGCTCGTTTGTCTTCCGCAATGTGTTCGGGAGTAGGAATGTATCCCAAGCCATGGAGGGTACTCTGTTCTTTGATATTGATGATTTGTTGGGTGCCCTGATGGCGTTTTCCCAAACCGAGCCCCGAGATGTAGTTCATGTGCTTCATCATTTTCCTCGGGGGAGGGATCTTGTCCCAAATCAAAGGCAGATCTATGTGGCATACCTGGGCCTTTGGGCTTTCGATGGTGAACCCTGTTAGCATCATGCCATCATCGTCGTGTTTGATCTCTAAGACCGGGACGCCGTTTATGTCGGTCCTTTCGGTGACTACGCTATCACCGTAGATGATGGTTAGATTTGTTCCTTGGACGAACTTTACGCACCGATGGAGATTTCTTTGGAGTAGATGACGTAGTAGTCAAACTTTCCTGAGGGTTCTCCAAGGGTTCCGACTGTGGGATCGTCGAATTCATACCTCTTCTTCAGTTTTTGTTGAGAAGAGGGTTTCTTCTTTCTTTGAGGACGGCCCTCGTTCATTTCATCTTGGAATTCCATTTCCAGACAAGCACTGCAATCGCAGATGTCCCACCAGATGTGTTCGTTGTTCGGCAGTGGTATCGGGACCTCGGGATGCTGAATGGGCATGTCTTCCAAGAAGTCACGTGGCTTTATGTCGTGGCTTGCATGGCTTCGTATGAGGGCAACGGGTTGACCTCTAGGAGACAATGAGAGAGGTTAGAAGGGCTGGGGGAGCCGGGCATGACTTTGGAAGCCGGGTAGTTGGGTGGCTAATGTCCCGAAGTGGTGCATGGCACCTTCGATCCGAGCTTGTTTGTTCACCTTGGCGTTTCTCAATAGTCATGAGGACTGCCCGAAACTTCTTCCAAGGTTGGGAAATTTCTCGGGGTAAGGTCCCATTTTCCTCCGTTGTTATCCACCGACTTGGCCGTGGGGATCGATGGACCGCCCCAGTGATGTGGTGGGAAGGATGTTGGACCTTGCGGCTTTGACTTATTGGGAGACGGGTTCCGGGTACTCTCGATCACTCTTTGTTAGGTTTGGAGGGGTGACGGGCAAGGTTTAGACACAGGAAGGCCTTTCGGGATAATATGGGGAAAGCTCACGTGACATGCGGTTTCCGTTTTTTTTTGTTGTTTTAATTTACTTAAAACGTGTTTTCTCGAGTCCTAGGTAGGTTGGAAAAAGATTGCTCTTCTTTTCGTAACTATGCTAGATCCGGGTCGATGGAGACTATACGCGAGGCTATAAGCCCCTCGTTTTGCACGTATTTCGACATCCCGGGGTGGACAGCCCCGGGCGAGGGTCCTATAGGGCAAGCGGTTTCCACCGGCCTAAAAGAAAAATCGAACCTAAGGACTGAGCATGTCATGTTCGTTTTAATGTGTTAGCCATGTGAATAGTGAGTCGAGCCGGTACCTGAGTCAAGATCGGGTCGAGAGTTCGGCATGACCTCTCATTACCTTGCTTGCGCAAGGGATCTGTGACGTTAGGCGTTTTCTTGGGTATCGTATCGTCATGGTGACGTATTAAAGGCTTGATGACATGGTGTCATGTGAGCATGGATGTATATCCGGGACGGAACATCGTGCGGGTGTAGCTTCGGAAATCAAGATCGGGTCAAGATTTTAGCATGACCTTTCATCGCTTTTGCTTGCGCAAGAGGATCTTGAGTTCCGAGGCTTGACTCGAGAAAATGGCCGGCATGGTATATGTATCCAGTTGTATGACACGGGTAGGTAAAACCAACCGAGTGCGGGACAGAGTGTGACTCAAGACTCAAATGTGCGGGGTTGACGCTTAGGCTAGGATGGGATATTTGGAATGATCCGTGCGCGCCCGAGAGGCGTAGGAAGGCCAAGCCTGGCCCAGAGACCACCCGGGTTAAGGTTGTAGTGTGCAGTGTATCCGAGGCGCAGTGCGCGTAGCGTGTGGTGTAACCGAGGCATCAGTGTGAGTAGTGTGCGGTGTAACCGAGGCAGCAGTGCGCGTAGTGTGCGGTCTCTAAAATTCTTTTTTCTGAGTAAAACAAAAGTTTCGCAGAATTTTAAATGTATGCACAGATGTATATTGATGCATTTTTTTTTTGTATTTTTATTTTTTTTGTAAAATAAAAAAAAAGTAAAGCACATGCATACACACACAATAGTTAAAGAAAGGGGTAAAATGAAAGTTTGACCCTCATCATCGTTTTAAAAATCTTTTGTTTTGTTTAAAAAGATTTTAAAACAAAATGTCCCCAGCAGAGTCGCCAACTGAAATTACCCGGATCCGAGAGGCAGCGCGATCGCGCCCCGGCATCTGGCATTTCGTGCGCCTTGCGGCGCTGTTGGTTGGAGGTGTCTCGTCGTGTTTTTGCTTTGTAGAGTCGCCACGCCGTTTTTATTAAGCCCAAAACATTGAAAAAGGGCATTAGTTTAAAAATAAACTGTTTTTGTTGTGCGATGAGATTTTGAGTTCGGAGGTCAGATGACTCATCGGGAAGAGAATATTAGAATCTTAGAGCTCACCCGAGTCGCCTCGTAAAAACGAGTCTTTCGGATACCCCTAATATTCTTTAACTGTTGTGTGTGTGTGTGTGCTTTTAAAAATGCATGCTGTGTCGGATGTCTACATTGTACACTGCTTTATTGAAATGTATTGAAATAGTATAGGAAGGAAGCCTTACCAATGTTGGTTCGTGTCTGTCTTTCGCTGGGGAATAGTGTTTGAGGATGGAATAGTGTTAGATACGGACCGAGATTGCTTCGAAAAAAGGGGCCGGTTGTACGCACGGACGAGTTCCGGCGTGCACTGGGATCGCGGGGATCACTCGGGCGAGGAGTTTCGGTGTGCGTTGGAATCGTTGGTTGGATTCGGGCAGAGGTTCGGCGTGCGTTGGAATCGCCGGTTTGACTCGGAAAGAGCGGGACGCCTCGGGGAAAGACCGAGGCAGAGCCTCGGAGTACCACGAGGGGCCTTAGAGTACCTCGAGAGTGCCTCGGGGCAGCGCGGGAGCGCCGCGGGAGCGCTTCGGGGAGGCCGGAGCACCGCGAGAGGGCTCGGAAGGCCTCGGAAGGATCCGAAAGGGGTCGGGATTGCCCCGAAGGGTCTTAGAGGGGAGCCTGAAGGCTAAGGTAAGAAGAGAGAAGAGGGAGGTGTGTGAAAATGAGGAGGGGGAGCCCTCTATTTATAGTGCCGAAAATTGCGAAGAAGGTCCGTACGGACCTCCTAGGTAATCCAATATTTTGGTTTTCCTCGATTTGAGTGGAATATGTGATGATGAAGAAGATTCGACCATGATGATGTTCCCTTTGCAATAAGGTCCGCACGGACCATCTCGGCTTATGCAAAGAGGTCCGTGCGGACCATCTCGGCATGCTCTGAGGTCATGCGGACCAACCATGTATGAGGTAATGATGTTCTCCGGGATTTTAGGGAATATTGTGGACTTTAAGGGGATTCGGTAATTATTAAAACAAAGAGGTCCGTACGGTCCACTTTAAATGCTTTTCCAATTTCTGAAAATTCCCAAAGGTCCTTTATGTCCCTTTTGTCCCGAGAAAGGCCCCTCCCTTGGTTTGGTTGAGGGTTTTGAGAGGGTTTTGAGTGACATAGGTCTTTCGAGGCTGTGTTTGTGAGTCTGCGGTGTTTCTGTGTGTTCGGCGGAGGGTGATCCAGATTGGGATACTTACATAACCGAGTCAAAACTACATCAAATATCCTAAAATATCACAAGTGTTCTAATCGAGGAAAAGGGCATACAAGACTTTTAAATATTTAGAAGGTTTTCATATTGTAGCAAACATCGCATGGTTGTAACATAGATCTCATCATGAACATAATCATGAACATGGAGGCTTTCACAAAATTTCATACAAACACTTTGATTCAATTTTGAGAAATTACCAATTTAATTTTAATCATATTAAACAAATCTTTAACTATCATGTGATAAACTAATCTAATTAATCCATCATTAATCATGATACATGGTGGCATATCATTTATACTTGTTTTTCACCAAAAACAAAACACATAAATCTAGATCTATTTCATATAGCATGGTAGCAAATAATCAAATTAAATCTAGCATGCAATTTCAATCCCTACTACATGGCAAGACGGTGGCTCACGATTACCACTGTTGGGTTTTGGGGTTACAAAACGCAGCGGAAAATAATTTATACAACAACAAAACTCTAGCCCTAAGATCAAAGTCTAGCTATGAATAGATTAGAAACATAAGAAATAAATTTACATACCTTAATGCAAATGAAGTTTTAACAACGTAGATCTCAAAATTCAAGCCTTGAACTTTGATGTTGAATCTTCCTAATTTCTTTCTTCGATCTTGGTGATGAAATCCAACAATGGAGTTCTTCAAGCTTTAGGAGATAAAGCAACCTCCCTCTAATGGTGATCCACACGCGAGAACGAACCAAGATGGTAACCATATATTTCACTTTTTAATGTTACCACGTATTACACGATTGATGTGAGTAGGATAGACATGACCACAACTATTTTGGGATTCAAGATATCCATGCCATGCAAAAACACAAAATCTGGCAGGAGAAACGCGTTTCTCCAGTAGCTTATGGAGAAACGGAGCCCGAGCTTGTCGCGCGACAATGCGAGCCAAGGCTTACGGATATCCGGAGAGGAAGGCTTGAAAATGAATATCCGTGGAAAGCGCCTTCAAAATGATATCCGTAAACTTTCAAAATATTTCTCGGATATTCATTTGATGGTTTCTACGGATATACATTTTTGAAGGTTTTCGGATATCCGAGAAACCTTCAAAATGAATATCCGTAAACTTTCAAAATATTTACGGATATTCATTTGATGGTTTACGGATATACATTTGAAGGTTTCTGGATATCCGTAAAACCTTCAATAAGCAATTTACGGTCTTGGCCTTGGATTTGGCTTCAAATCTATTTTTACGGATATCCGCGTTTCAAAGGCTTCGGATATAGTTCCAAAGCTTCTGGATATCCAGTAACCGCTTTGAAGGACCGGAGATATCCGTAAATTTTCTTCTCGGTTATCAAACGCGCATAGTTTACGGGTTATTAAAAAACACGTTTCTCCATAGTTATGGAGAAACGCGTTCCTGGCAGAACCTTTACTCACTGCAAAAAATGGCCCACCACGATGGTAACCATATATTTCATTTTACGCTTATATAAGTTTAGCTACTATTAATTGAAATATCCGAGCTTAAAGTACCTTGACCTCAATCTATATTTAACTTTTGAACCACATACAGTTCAATTTATTGTGCCTATATGGTGTCTTATAAGGGGCCTAATAATTGTTTATTACTTGCAATACTAACTTTCAACCGTCTCTAATATGATACTACAGTCTAACAATATCTATTCATTATCATGCAGCAGAGTATGCAACAGCAAGAGCTGCATCTGCTGCTGGCACAATCATGGTATATAAATATGCTTTCTCCATCCCTTTGAATCTGACAATCCAAGTATATTCTATTACATTCGATCATTTCTTCATGTTAGCATCTACACTGATTTAGAGGATGAGGATATGTACGTAACATTAAAACAAGCTAGAAGATTAGGCTCTAATAATATCCAGTTTAAACCAAATCACATGAAGACAGTTCATGTTGTGTGTTTTTGCAATCCAGAAATTAAGCATCTCTGAGCTTGAATGACTTACCATGAGTCTTCACGCAGAATATACATGATCTGGATTGGGGTCCACACAGATGTTCCCGCACCTTATATGGGAACTAATTCACATGCCTGTACAGATTTATATGCAATTGTAACACGTTATATAAATGCCTATTTGAAATAAAACTAAGTTGACTTAATTCCGTGTGTTTTAATAGACAATGGCTTGGATGCTCGACGAATACTCTAAATTTCTTGGCTATTCACCAGCTGTTGTAAATTGGAAAACCAATTGTAAGCTGACGTAACTGAAGCTTATTAAAAACATAGTGAACTTGGACTTGACAGTCCAACCCTTATTGAGCATGTGAAAGAAAAATTGTGGCATAAATGGGGTTTAGTGGTTTAGATCCTATTGAGCCCGACTCTATTTTTGGTTGAGGATTGCGACATGTTGATGATCCTAGCAACACTTGGCGGTGTTATCCAACAGGTTCTTTCCTAGAAATCCTTCTACCTCCTTCATAATGCTCTCTGCATAATTACATTAAACAAGATTGGGGTTGACTGATGTAAGTTCAAGAGTGTTTTGAGTTATTTTGCACTATGAAGTCAGTGGTGGAGTATTTCCGTGAGACTTATGGATTTGCTATCCAGCACATCCAGTGGTCTTTGCCACCACAAGTTGGAAATACTCAGAGGCCTAATTATTTTCCTATGGAGGTTATTTGTTAAATGTTTAAGCTTTGTGATAATCTGTTATGTAGCATGCATGTTATTTCTTGCTTAATATTCAATGCCTTGTTGTTTTATGTTGTGTAACATGAATTT
Source organism: Adenophora triphylla var. japonica (assembly GCA_022495995.1). Lineage (NCBI taxonomy): Eukaryota > Viridiplantae > Streptophyta > Magnoliopsida > Asterales > Campanulaceae > Adenophora > Adenophora triphylla. Next base: position 21,770 of record JAFEMH010002987.1, on the reverse strand, counting down.
TAATGTGTTTATGTCACTCAGTTTTGGAAGATCAGCTGGAAGGGTAGATTACTCCAAAGAGGTGGGATGAGAGGCATATTATTGCAGCTTGCTGAAGGTTACCTGGCAGTGCCGCCATATGTAAGTACCCAAATCTGGCTCATGCCTTCCGGTTAAGATTCGGCAATTCCCCGGACTTTCCTAAAGTTCGGGGGCAATTTAGGAACTTTTCCAAACCTTTCGAGGGGCGAAGGACTTGCAAGGAATTAAAATTCCACGTAGTCATATTTGGAAAAGCTTCCCTTCTAGAAGGCGACCTTGCATGGTTCTAGAAAATAGGCGAGTCATCTCTAGATAAGACCGCACGGCCTTATTAGCCACAGGGGTTACAGCCGCACTTTGCTTCATTAGCCATTGCGAGGAGTGCCTATAAATAGAGGCCTCCTCTACCCATTTTAGAGGGGATTTTCAGCGATGTTACTACGCCAAGGTCATTCCTTTCTAAAGAGTCTCATCCTTGGACTATAAAGAATGAGTGTCCCTATCCCGATCACACATGACCCAAGGTCAAATCATGATGATCACAAGTCCAAGATGAGGACGGGATCAAAGTCCCGAACATATCAAAAATCCAACGAATCCCGAGCAATAACCAACTAAATGGTTTATACGTCCGGAAGACAACTTGGAACATCCCCCTCTTTTCAACACATGCACACAAGAAAGCACACAAGCAAGCACGAAAAATGGAATCTTGGGAGACTTGCTTGGCAAGGCACCTTGGGTGAACGACGATCCGTTCTTCCCAAGGGTAGCAACCTCCGAACCCTTATTCCTTTTTTTCAAAGTTTTGAGGAAATCAAAAAGGCGTGGCGACTCCGTTTTTCAAATTAAATCGGATGTTTTCAAACTCAAGTGAATCCAAATTAAAAAACAAAAAAAGATTTTGGGCACCACATTCACAGTTTGGCGACTCCGCTGGGGATTAAACCAAAGGAGAAAGCTTTCATTTTCAAAATAAAAAAAACGATACCCGGTATATAGGTGGAAACCACTAACCTTCCTGTATCGCTTCCTAACCCGGGGCTTGGGATAAACGGTGGTCTAACAATCCCATGTACCGGTATCTTTTTCAAAAAAATAATAATAAAAAAAGAAAGCCTTTTCCTTTGAGCGGGTTAGCCTCCCGTCACGAATTCCATTTGTCGTGCTTGCTTTTTCTTTCTTTGCATTGCATTGCATATTGCATCTTGGAAATTGTGCATACTGAAGAAGCGAACGGGAAGCCTTCCGAGGCGAAAGGTGCCTAAAATGTTCGGGAGCAACTTTGAAACTAAAAAGGATTGGAACTGGAAAATTGAACCATGCGGCCGTACGACTTAATCCGCCTCGGATTCAGTATGGCGGCCTCATTGGCAATTCCACCGGGACAAAATTGAGGTTAATCGCGCTTAGGCGGCTTGGGGCTATTCGGTTCCAAAGGCGGCCGGGCTCCGAAAATTTACGATGCCTTAAGCATTTGCATTCCCCCCGTCCCGAAAAATCATTCCTTTTAAAACACATTTCTGAAAATCTCTGTTTTAACTCAAAAAGGAACATTTTTTAGGAGACCGCACACTACGCGCACCTTATATATTCTGTACACTTTGCACGCACGTCCCTTTAACCCGGGGTGGTTGTTCAGTTGCAGTCACGGACAACCTTACGATGCTCCCGGGTGCGCACGGAATCACCCCAAACTCCCCATGGCAGCCAGTGTCGACCAATGCACAGTCCGTGTCACACGTTTCAAAAAAACCGTGACTTTTGGTTGGTTTTTGGTCTAGTCCGTGTCATATAGCCCAGTTGCATATCCCCGTAAGGGTCAAGCATTAGTCCATAATGGAAGTCAAGATCTTTCGCGCAAGCGGAGCTCTGCCAAAATTCCGACAAGGAAAAATTGGTAGAATCTTGACTCCGGCATTGACTTTGACCTTGAACCGCACGGAATGCGTAAGAGTCGAGGCCGAGTCCGTGCCAAAAATCCAAAGATCTTTCGCGCAAGCAGAGCTCTGCCGAAATTCCGACAAGGAAAAATTGGCAAGATCTTGACCCGGCATTGACTTCGACTTTGACTCACGCACTGCGTATGCAACGAAGTTCAATGTGACACTATGTCATTCGGCTTTTACCGCTCGACCCATGCCTATTATCCTCTTGGACATTGCCAAAAGTCAAAACGTCAATCGCGCAAGCGAAACTCTGCCGAAATTCCATTAAGGCTGAAAGACGAGACTTTCCCGGCATTGCCTTAACTATAATCCGCATCGCTCGTGCGTTAAAAGTTCTTATGACCCGCTAGACCCGTTAGGAGAGTTCTTCTCTTTCGGTCGGTGGGATCCGCGTGCCCTATAGGACCCTCGCCCGGGGCTGTCCACCCTGGGAGGTCGAAATACAGGTGGAATACGAGGGGCTTATAGACGTAGTGACGGAACCCACTGATCCAGGATCTAGAGTAGTTGCGAAAAAGAAGGGCAAACCCCCTTTTCCAACCAAATAGAAATAAATAAAAGACATTGTTTTAAGTAAACTTGAACAATTAACGGAATCATAATTGCATGGTCCTATCTCTGGAAATCCCTAATCGCGACCTCCTCGATGCGATCTCCAATTTTTCATTTCGACCTTTCGTGGTCAAATCCCTAATCGCGACCTCCTCGGTCCGATCTCCGATTTTCCATTTTGACCTTTCGCAGTCAAATCCCTAATCGCGACCTCCTCGATCCGATCTCCGATTTTCCATCTCGACCTTTCATGGTCAAATCCCTAATCGAGACCTCCTTGGTCCGATCTCCGATTTTCCTATCCCGACCTTTCGCGGTCAATCCCCAATCGCGACCTCCTCGGTCCGATCTCCGATTTTCGATCCCTACCTTCCAAGGTCCAATCTTTTCCGATCAATTAGGCTTAGGAGAAAAATGTGTTTTGAGCAAAATTTAAGCAAATAAGTGCATGTTACTTGAGCCTTCAGCCTAAACACTTACTTCCGAGTCCAAACCTCATTTACCCCGAGTCTAAACCTTGTCTACCCCTTTCCCGCAGCGAGAAAGAAGTGGGCAAAAATACCGGGTCAACGGCCTTTTAGTGCGGAAGCCTTAGGTTCAGACAATTCGGCAGAACCGTCAGTTTTGTCAGCTCAGAGAGTTAGAATGGCAGATTTAACAGAAAACAGCGAGGGTACAGGAAATCAGATGGTTAGGAAGGAAGAGTTAGTCCTGGCTTTGGAAAATACCCATAAGGTTCATGAAGAGCAGCTGTCATTGCTCATCGGTGCTCTTCGCCGCTATGGGGTTCGAGTAACGATTGAGTCAAACGGTTCTTCCGCGTAGTGGTCGAAGATGAGACTTCGTAAACAGTGATTTAAATCCACTTCATCCTATAACCAAGACCTTCCATCCTACAGACAATACCTGCCCCCATCCGTATACGATCCCTTGCCAAGGACCACTCCTCCTCAGTCATTTCCAACATCCCAGCTCATCAGGGCTCCATCGCCTTCAGTTCCTGAGAACAGATTGGGCTTCACCCCACCTGTCCCTCAGTTTCAGCAATACCTGCCAGTTTTTGCTCCAGCTTCACATAATCAATTTGAGTTATGTGGCTATGTTCTGAAGCCCCTATACCCACCTGAATGCAATCATGAGTTGCCAAAATATGGTTCAAGTTTTCAGCTGTCACTTACCGGACTTAATGAATTCAGCCGTCAGTTTCACCAGTTTGCTACTGTGGTTCCCTCTACTGATAAAAGTCCTATTGAGAGTTCCAGTAACTCGAGAGTCCCCGTTGACCCCCATGTGGCAATATTTATGGAGCAAGTGAAACAAATTCAAGAGAAGCTTGATCTCATGATGAGTACCAATACTCCCTTGACCCAAGACATCGAATCAGGCAAGGAAATAATTCCACCAAGCTGAAATTACCCGAGATTTCGCGCGGACGCGAAACGCGGTTGTCTTTCGCGGAGGGTTTGGTGTCTGAGACCTCGCTTCATGGGAAGGAAAAATGAGGAGTCGCCACGCGGTTTTTGTATTTTGAGCCCAAACGTTAAGAAACGGCTATTGTGAAAAGGTGTCGTTTTTATTGGTAGCAAAAACTTAGGAAAAGGCTTTGAAAACGGGGATCATTTTTATTGGCAGCAAAAACGAGTAAAAAGCTTTTTGTACCAGAGATTGTTAGGTTCGGAGGTCAAGTTACGTTTCGGGTAGAGTATTACGAGATCGCCCGAAATGCCTCGCATGACGAGTCTTTCTACCTTTCTCGAAATCGTGTGTGTGTGTGTGTGTATTTTGAAATGGGGGCTTGAATGACAAGCTTAATCTTGGTTTGAATGACAAACGTTGATTAGGTGACTTTGTTTGAAAAGACGAGCGTTTGAATGACAAACGTCGGTTTTGAATTGAAATGAGCGTTTGCGTGGCAAACGTCGATTTTAAGTTGAAAATGAGCGTTTGGGTGGAAAACGTCGACTTTGAGTTTGAAATGAGCGTTTGCGTGGCAAACGTCGATTTTGAGTTGAAAAGGAATTCGAAGGTCGAACTCCGTTTTTTTGAACCGAGCGTTACATTGTTAACGATTTTTACGAGAAAAATGCGTATTAAATGATTTTAAGTGTCAAATGGCGGCTTTGAGTTTGAAAGATGAGCGTTTGAATGACAAACGTCATTTCGCGCGTTTTGAAAGAGAGTTCGACGGACGAACTCCGGTTTTGAACCGGGCATTACATTTTTAACGATTTTTATGGGAAAAATGCGTATTAAATGATATGCGATCAACGAATCGTGTTGCGACTCGGACTTTGAAAAGTAAATACTATCACGATCCAAACGGGTCGGACTTTGTAAATGACAGTATTTAAAGTGCGGTATCAACGGAATCAAACGATCCGGATTCGTAAATGACGATCAACGAGGCCAAACAGCTCGGAATTGTAAATAACGATCAACGAGGCCAAACGGCTCGAAATTGTAAATGACGAAATTAAATGACGATCAACGGATCGATCGATCCGGAATTGATAAATGACAATAAAAGTAAACGGAACGGGGTCGGAACGCCGTTTTAACCCGTGATTACTTCTCTTACGGAAAGAGAAGAGGATCGAGGGGCTAAAACGTATCGGACCCCGTTAGACGGAGGCGTCTACATTTCGATAACGACGTTCGAAACGGTTATAGCGACTGGCGCGTAAACCGAGACGGAACGGGAGATTTAGAGAGAGGGAGTTATACCTATGGCTAGGGTCGACTCCTTTGACTCGGGAGGTGTGTACGGGACACGGAAAGTGATTCGAAAGGTTGTTTCGAAGTTGTAAGGGGCGTATTTGATCGAAATACGAAGGTTTCACGCGAATCGAGACAGAACGGGAGCTCGGGAGGGGTAAAAACTGCTTAGGCCGTGGGGTGGTGAGTTTTTTGGAGTAAATTTTCTCTTTTCTTGCCTTTGACAGCAACTTCTATTTATAGGGTGAAAATTGCAGTAGGAGTCCGGACGGACTTGGCCTGAATCCAGGGGGTTTTGTGGTATTTTGAGAATTTGAAGGACTTGCTGGCAATTTCAGAAAATGTGCACGGTGAAGTCCGTAGGACTTGGCTTGCAAATCAGGATATTTTGGTCTTTTCCCTTTGAATTTGATTGAAGGGTGACTAGAGGGAGGTGGCATGGGCCACGTGCCCTACGAGTCACCGGCCATGTGGGATTTTGTTCCCCGGTCCCGATTTTGTCCGTTTTTAAAAATAACAGTCCGGAAAATGTCCGAAACGCCCCCGGAAAGTGCCGGAAAATGCATTTTTCAGGGAAAGCCGTGCTTTTACGTGTGATGACACGTGTTAAGTACGGTTCGATCGCTCTGGATGCACAAGGGCGCCCCGGACGTCTCGTTGGGCACAAGAACGGGAGTTTAACGAGTTAGGTTAACCTGGAGCGGGCCGGTTAACGGATTTCGGTTAACTTTCCGACGGATTTGGACGATCCGAATTTGGGTACTTACGGCTTAGCCCCTCAGCGACGTCTCCTCCGAAGGAGGTGGGGTCGTTGAAAAAAGATAAGGATTCAAATCGGGATGCCTTACTTTGAAGGAGACCTGGGCGGTCAGCTGGCTGGACCCTTAGCGAAAAGGATTCCTACGTATCCCAAGCGGGAATCAAGCCGATCATAGTTCGAAAAGGGGCAAGGGCCGCGCATGGGGACCTTGACACGAGCCGAGACTGTTAGGAGGCGTCTAACCTCGGATGAGACCATTCGCGCGGCAATTGCACTCGAATGGAGACTAGCGGGAGGCGTCCCGAACTCCTGGGACTTGAAACCTTCGAGGGCGTGTGGCGCCAAACCGGAGTTGCGATGCCGATTTAGGGCGTTCGTGCCTTGGGTGGCCGGGCTTATTGATGTTGCCGCTTTATCCTGGGCTGACGATGATGCGTTCGAAGCCACTTGATGGCCGAAAAGCGGATTGTCATGCGAGGCGTTCGTGCCTTGGGGTTCGGGCTTATTGCTGTTGCCGGTGAGGTGGAACGATCGGGCTTACGACTGGCGGCCGGGGAGATGAATGTTCACTCGCTGAAGTGAAAAGGTGTTCGGGCTTACGAGGATGGCCGAAGAGGGATTGTTGCAAGGCGTTCGTGCCTTGGGGTTCGGGCTTATTGCTGTTGCCGGTGAGGTGAACAGCGAGGGTCTTGATAGGAGAGTGGAGGTCGGACCGCGAAGGTCGGGATTGATCGTTTGAGATCGGACCGTGAAAGATCGAGATGGGGGATTGAAATCGGACCGTGAAAGGTCGCGATTAAGACTTTGAAATCGGGACCGTGAAAGGTCGCGGTTGAGATTGGAATCGGACCGTGAAAGGTCGCGATTGAGAATTGAAATCGGACCGTGAAAGGTCGCGGTTTAGAGTTGGAATCGGACCGTGAAAGGTCGCGATTGAGGATTGAAATCGGGCTTACTGCTTTGTTTAGACAAAATGCATGTATTTGTCAGGAACAAATTTTGATTTGAACTGTATTTGAAAGGCGCCCGAAGTGGGCGAAACTCCGTACTTCGCATATTTATTACGTGATCACCTTACATTATTTTGCAAATAAGCAAATAGGTTAATCAAAAATAAATAAAAAGAGAAATGCATTAAAAATTGAACGGGTCAAAAATTAAGCATGTATGCACTAATTTTTAATTATTTGCCTTTGTTGCACGAGCCGGGGCGGAAGGGATATTGACATTGGTTGAATGAAATCGGGGGCGAGCACGCAGATTTCATAGGAGTGAACGAGGGCATGGTTTGGAAATGTTTCCAATTTTAAGGCGGTAGCTGCAGAGTTGACAAGTCAGGCTGCGAGAGGAGTCGGCCAGGACTAGAGCGAATTTCAGATTCTTTAAATTGCGGTTTCGGCTTTGCAATTGGTGAGAAAGCTGCGCATTGCTTTGTTCATCTAGCTGAATTCCTTTCCCTTTCTTAAGGTTTTCTTCACCTTCGACATGGCTCCCTTTCCCAAGTTATCGTCTCGGATGCAAGAGCGATATTTGGACAACTTTCGATCGTGGGTACGGAACCACACGAGGCGAGAACAAAAGGTTTTTCGAAGGTTTGTTACGGGATTAAATCTGTTTGGGCTTTGAAGGAGCTCATGCCGGATTGGGATCTTTTGAGAGCCGCGTCTCGGTTACAGGACGTACGGAGGAATGTGTACGGCTTTTCGTACAACGAAATCACTCCTACGTTTGAAGATTTCCGGGCCATTGCAGGAGGACACGAGGCGGAGCAGCTAGTTCTTCCGTGTCTTTGGTGGCATGGCAGCTGTTGAGAAGCTAGTGTCTTTGTTGGGTATCTCGAGAATTTGGAGAAGCATACGGGATGCGTCTGAGGATAACGATTACGTTGACATTTCGGGATTGCCCGAAAGATTTGCCGGAGGCGAGGAGCGTCTTTTCGTGGGACGCGTTTGCTACGTGCGCGATTGCTACTTTGTTCACATTCACGTCTGCGGGTGTGTGCCATCACGGTGTCTTGGACTGGTGAGCTTGATCTTGGAGTGGGGAGACATCGTGCCATTGGTCTTGGGCGAGACGTTCTGGGCATAGGCCGGATGGCGGCCGGTAGCCGATACATGTGGGGAGGAGTCCCGCTATGCGACCATGTGGTTGAGGAGAGAGGCTGCAGATGATGCACGAGGTGCCAATGTCTTGTGACGCTTGGTCTTTCTCGCGGCGTCCTCTGGTGATAGGGGCAATCAGTGAAATTTGGAGCTCTGGATGGCCGGACTTTGCACGCATCACTTGCGATGAGTGGGTTCCCCATTGGAAATTCTGAGACTTGTAGGACCGCTCGGGAGGGTGCATTGATTGTCGAGTGCATTTGTCTCGAACGTCTTTCTATATTCCATCATTGGTTACTGCGGCGATGCAGTGGAGCGAGTGCCAGTGGCGATCGATTTATGTTGCTACCTTTGAGGTGGGATCTTTGCGGATGGAAGATCCTTCGACGCTATTGCGATCACCCGGTGGTGGCAATACACGTCCTTTCTGCCCGGGGTTCTCTTTCGCGGAGAGAGGGCATTACGTCGGCAACGATATACGGCCCAGTACGAAGAGTGTATGGGGGAGACACGAGATGGCTATCTTGTGGAGACGGAGTGAGTGTTGAGTGCGATCACACAGACGGCTCGACCTTGAGGAGGACGAAGCGAGGGCTAACCACAGGAATCGTACGGGCGATGCCATGGGCTGATTATGTGGCAAGTGCTGATCGGGAGGCCAATCAAAGCACTGTGATGATGGCTCGAAGCGAGGTGGCTCGAGACGAGCTAGAGAAAGGGCTGCGTTGACGGCCGCGAGGCTTGACGGAGGCGTCGGGAAGAGTCCACTGAGCCGAGGTAGAAGGCCTGCGGAATATTTCTGCGAAGGTGAAGAACACTCGCCGGGGAAAAGGGAAGGGGAAGAAGGATGAAGGACCTAGTACGGGAAACTAGGTTGACCTTCTTTGTCAGTATCCACCCATTGTCATTGCGGACACATTAATTGATTAATGTTTTATTGTAGTTTTGCTAGCGTGTAGCGAGTCAAGAGTTGACCGTGCTTGAACTCATCAAAGAATGTTTTAACCGTTATGAATTTGTAGGTTAAATGAAAAGAGTTTTCGAAACACAAGCAATTGATGCTTATTGTATTTTTTTTTGTTTTTAGACCGAACCAAAGATGGTGCCTACGTTCCCCTTTTACAATTGGACTAAGGGGCTCGGGTCACCGTAGTTCGACACTTTAGGTGAATTTGAGAAAAACAAAGACAAAAGAAGTGCGACCATGTTTTTACGGATCATTAGCGGGAATGTATCCGGTTGGGTATTACTCTTTTAGCACTTTAATTTGCGGGGACGATGTATGGGGAAGGTGAGTTGACTCGTGCTCTTCCTCAAAGCGAAGTATCTGCGGAGCTTGCTTCCGTTCACGGGATTAACGAAAGGGTTTCCGTCCAAGTCTGCTAGCTTCATGGCTCCTCAGGAGAAGATTCTTTGTACCACGAACGGTCCTATCCGGGTAGGCTCCCACTTTCCGAGGGGATTGAGTGCGTAGGAGGCTTTTCCTTTAGCACCAAGTCGCCTTCTCGATGTCTCGGATCTTGACTTTCTTGTCGAATGCTCGTGCCATTACGCTCTGGTAGGCTCGAGTGTGTTCCATGGCTTTCAATCTGCTCTCGTCGAGTAGAGAAAGTTCGTCGTGACGGCTCTGTAGCCATTCGACTTCATTGATCCCGTTTTCCAAGAGGACTCAGAGGGATGGAATTTCCAATTCCACTGGTAACATCGCTTCCATTCCGTAGGTAAGTGCGAACGGAGTCTCCCACTGTGGCGGTTCGGCGATGTTCGGTATCCCCGAGAGGGCTAGATGTAGCTTTTCGGGCCGGTCCAGACCTGCGAGTGGTCATCTTTCGATTATCATGGCGAGAGTCTTGTTGTTTGCCTCTCTTGCACCATTGGTTTGTGGTACGTAAGGAGAAGACTTGTGACGTGTGACTACGAATTCGGTCGGTAGTTGGTCACAATCTCCTTCAAAGTGGGTCCCATTGTCGGAGATGATCTCGTTGGGCACTCCGTATCGGCACATGATGTTCTCTCGGATGAACTCGGCCACCTTCTTAGAATTCGGTACCTTGTACGATCGGCTTCTACCCATTTGGTGAAGTAGTCATTGCGACTAAAATGAACTCGTGACCATTGCTCCCTGGAGGAGTGATCTTGCCGATGACGTCGATTCCCCATGTGGCGAAAGGCCGTGGCGTAGTCATGCGATAGAGTTCGTGAGGAGGGATGTGATTGAGGTTGGAGAACCGTTGACATTTGTCGCGGCTTCGGACGGCTGGATGCGATCTGTTTCCATTGATATCGATAGTATCCCATACGGAGAATGATGCGTGTCAATGCTCGGGCGTTCATGTGCGGACCGCGAGGTTCCGTTGTGAACTTCGTTCATTAGCTCGGCGGCTTTTTCTTTGTTTACACAGAAGGAGTGGCCCTTGGTGGCGCTTCTTGTACAACATACCCCCCGAATGACGAAATGGGATGCCGGGCGTTTTAATGCCATCATGTTTTTGGCTTTGATCCCTTCTTTGTATTTTCCATCTTCATTTGTGAAGGAAGCTTCTCCGCTTTGGAGATGCTTGGTAAATTTGATTGTACCGGGGTTCGTCGATCGTTTCTTTTTCTTTTCGATCTCACGGCAATAGGCGGGTGTTTCCGTCTGCCTATTACGAGGGTTTCTTGCTTTCCCTTCGGGAATTTCGACAAGAGGCGAGGGTTGCCGGGCGTCTGCGAGCGGTTCTGTCTCTTGGCAAATAGTGAAAAGAGATGTCCTTGAGCGAGCAATGAGTTCCTCCGTATGTACGCGTGGTACTTACGAAGGCGAGAATCTACCGTCTTCCATTTGTTGGATACTTGATTGATGATCAATGCGAGTCTCCATATACATCCCGGCTACGAGATGTTGCGCTCGAGGCGGCTTCCAAACTTCTTTGCACGAGCTTCGTATTCTGTTTGCATTGTTGGTTGCTTCAAAATTCGGCTTGATGGCTATGGGAGTATGCTCGTCCTTGGGATCGACAAGGAGCATTCCAATACCATTCCCCTTCTTGTTGGCTGCCCCATCGAAGAAGAGTTGCCGGCGGTTTGCGTTTGTCAAGTGAAAAGATTCCGTCGTCAGGAAATTGCGGATCGGGACCCTTAGGTTCCTTTGCTCGGGAAGTCGGCAAGGCGATGCGCCATTACTACGCCCTTTGTTGATTTTCGACCATGTACTTGATGTCGAACTCGGCCGGGAAGAATGACCACTTGGCTAGTCGCATCGACGAGATGGCTTGTCAAGAGATATCGGACGGGGTCCACTTTGGAGACCGGGAGCAGAATGCGGCTGCATGTAGTGTTTCGGTTTCCCGACTACCCATACAGGCGGTACAAGTTTTCTACGATCTTGAGTAGTGAGTTCACTTCCTTGAAGCTTTCGCTTACGAAGTAGATTGCATGCTCAACCTTGGAATCTTTACGTTCTTGTGCCGGCATTGCTCCGATTGACGTGTACATTGCTGTCGAGATACGGGAGTAGTGGCTTGTCTTCATGTGGCGGGCACGAGGTGGGGGATTAACCAAGTAGGTCTTGATTTTCTCGAAAATTTGTTTGGCACTCGGAGTCCCATTTGATGTCGGCATTCTTTTTCATCGGTTTGAACATGGGCTCGCGAGAAGATGTCAAGCTTGGTTGATGAAGCGGACGATGTGCTTGAAGTCTTCCCATGAAGCTCTTTACTTACGTCGGGGGTTTGAGGCGGCTTCATGTCGATGATGGCCTTGATTTTCTGGGATCGGCTTCGATACCTCTTTACGTAACCATGTACCCCGATTACCTTGCCGCGCTTGGCGCCGAAGGTGCACTTTGCCGGGTTCAACCTCATGGAGTGTTTTACGAGTACGTTGAAGAACTTCCTCGGATCTGTCATGTCTTGCATGTCGATCCCTTGGAGTGGATGATCATGTCGTCGACATATACTTCGATTTCTTTGTGAATCATGTCATGGAAGAGAGCATTGCGGCCAGTAAGTAACCCAGGCGTTCTTCGGCCGAACGGCATGGCCAGGTGTAGCAGTATGTCCCCCATGGAGTGGTGAAGCGATCTTGGCTTGATCCTCCTCGGACATCTTGATACGGTTGTATCCGGCGAACCCGTCCACGAAGGACTTTACTTGAAATTTGCCGTGGTGTCGACCGGCATGTCGATGTTAGGCGGTGGGAAATCATCTTTAGGGGGCCTTGTTGAGATCCCGGAAATCTACGCGACATCGACCTTTCCGTTGGCCTTGGTGACCGTCACGATGTTGGAGAGCCAAGTCGGGTACTCAATCACTACTGATGAAACCAACTCGGAGCATTTTCTCAATTTCTTCTTTAACTTGCAAGGACCACTGCTGGCTTGATCTTGCGCGGCTTACATTTGTGAGGCTTGGATTCGGGATCGGGGGAATTACGTGCTCCACGATTGAGGATCGAGTCTGGCATGTCTGATATGACCGAGCGAACACGTCAACATACTCCGGAGGAGGCTTATCGGGGCTTCTTTTACTGCATCGGCGAAAAGCGCCCTTGTGTCTCTTTAGGCTCTTGCAGCGACCCCGGGTTCACTTTGGTCATAACCTCTTCGGCGGCTTGGGCCGGTTGTCCTCTTGGTCAACTACACGCTCGAGAACTTCTTTAATGTATTGTTCGTTTAATGTGTACGCTTCTTTATCAATTGAATTATTAACGTCTTTTAAGTTGTTTGTTAACTTATCGGTTGTTAAAGTGGCAATGAGAGGATACTCAGAAAGGTCGAGACTTTTCATTAAACAAGAACGGGAATACATGATTGGCTACAACATTATAGTCCTCCCGGCGTAAGGCCGTTGGATGACTCGGAAGGGCCGGACTCGACAGGAGCGGCTCGAGAGGGTTTGAGACCGGGTTTAGGGAGATGTGGGTGCGGGCCCGGCTTGTCTTCCAGTGCACTGGCTTGCCCTTGGTCAGGTGAAAGTTACCCAATTCTTCGGTGGCATTCTTTGGATGCTTGATGAGGGTGCGGGGATCGAGAGGCTTGGCCTGCTGTCCCTATCATGGCGATCATCTTTGTTGTCGGAGCCCGATCGATCAAGTTGGGCAACTCCATGACTTCTTGAAACGGACTACGTAGAGGCTGGTCAGCTGAGAGCGTCTTCTATGAATTACGGTTCCTTACGCTTTGGACTTACTTGTCTCGAATGTGGCCTCGGCGGTGATCCGAACAACTTGTTTCCCATGGAGAGTACCTTGAGTTGCTCCTCCAAGTGCAGGATTCCCTTGAATGTGTACTCATCTTTGGGCTGTGGTGGCGGTTGGTCCCGAGGTAGAGTTTGTGATGTCGAGGAACGCTCCCCTTATCGGATTAGCTTTGAGTCCTACGAAACGCTTGAGGTCCGTGCTAGGCTGTTCCATTCTTCCTGTAGTCTCGGTGCGACTATCCCTGCTTCTTTCTCATCTTCATCGGTTCAGCTGTCGGTCCCCTCGGTTCTGGCATCGGTTCCGGTCGGTCCCCTCGATTCTGCTTTGTCGGTTCCTTTGTCGGTCCCCTCGGTTCTGCTGTCGGTTCCCTTGTTGGTCCCCTCGGTTCTGGCTGTCGGTTCCCTTGGTGAAGTAATGAGCGAGGTCAAAGCTGTAAGGTCGGAGGTTGGGTGTGCCGTCGGAGGTTCCCCTTTTGCGAGCTGCTTTGCCTTGGTGCGGGCGAGCCTTTTGTCTTCCTTGATGTCGGCGGTGTTGGCACGTAGCGAAGCCCCTGGACCGTGGTGTGGTCCTTGACTTCAATAACTTGGTGTTGGCCTTGCGGCCTTTTGCCGAGCCGGTCACAGGATGAAGTTCATGAGTTTCATCATCCTCGTGGCGGGAGGAATCGATCGTGAGGCAGTGGAAGGTCCACGTTGCATATTTGGATCTTGGAGGTCTCGAGTGAATCCGAGTTAATGGCATGTCATCATTATGCTTGATTTCCAACCTTTGGAATGTCGTTGGTCTTTGGTCCCCTCGGTGGTGATGTCGCCGTAGGCGTGGTTAGCTCGTTGCCTTGCATGAACTTAAGGCAGTGAAGGGTGGATGCCACGCCATTGATTTGATGCGGCCGGGGACGCCCAGGGATGGCTGTGAAAGTGATTGGAATGTCCAACACTTGGAATTCGGTGGGGATCACCCGCTTGCCGAACCGAGATGTTAAGAGTAGCAACCCCAGAAGCTGTACGGGAAGTAGAGTCGTAGGCCTTGACGGTGTGGGTGAAGGCTTAAGATGCGTGGGCTTGATGTCAAGCGGGTCCGTCATCTTGGCGGGCAAGACATTCATTCGGAACCTCCGTCTACCAACACGCGGGGAAGGCGACGCTCGTCAGTGGGCTGTGATGTAGAGCGGCTCGTTGTGATCGGCCCCAAATTTTGGAAGGTCCAAATACGTGAAGGTGATAATGTTGCCATAGTGGATGTTGCCGATCATCGAATGACTTCATGCGGGGTTGCGTCCCACGGGGACCATGGTACGGGCCGAGGCTTTCCTCTAGCTTGAGCTTGTGAGGATAAGAGGAGGTGAGCGAGAGACGAAGGAAATGTTCGCACAGTGCGCTTGGTAGTGAGGATCGGGTCCTCTTTCAAGGAATTTGCGTCTTGAGTGGCCGGATTGCAATTACGGCTCCGTCGGCTTTTTGGTGGCCTTAGGTGGTAATGCATGGATTTGACCCGATCGGGTTAGAACAGCGACATCGGGTTTGGTCCCTTACGAGCAGTGCTTGCTCGAGTTGAGCCATAGTTAGAGGAGGATTCCTCGTAGCGTAGGGCCGTATGTCTTCCCTCAACTCATTGATTGTGGATGAATTCCGGGAGCTTCGGCGGCTTGCGGATTTTGTCCCGGGATGCGCTTGGATGCCTCTGCGGGGAGGTAGCCTACGGTTTGGCGATTGTTCGAATGTCGGTGCACAACGGTGGTTACTGAGGCCGAGCGTGCGTTGCGACCCTCGGGGAGGTTGGAGAGTTCTCGGCTCAAGCGAACGGTCTCCTTGATCTCTTCACGGTATATCGCGTTCCTTTCCTTCTTCTTTGAGCATACTCGGGGCATTGCAGGTTGGGTGCAGCGATACTCGTGATTTGCTAGTTTTCCTCCGCTCACGGGCCCGGATCAACCTTCTTGCGGCGGAGCTGCGTCGAGAGTTAGTGCTGCGTTTCTTCCCATGTGAGAATAGCCGGTGCTTCTTTGAGCTGCGTGCGGCGGTCTAGGTAAACCTCCATCGGGGAGAGTTTTCTCCTACTGCTTTATACGAGTGGCGGGTATGTCGGAAGGTGAGTACACGGCTTCCCGAACATCGGCCCATGTATGAGTTCTTTGTCCCGGTTGATCGTTTACGTAAGCGAATGCCGTAGGCTTGTGGAATTTCCACGAGTAGTTGCTCGAGACGAATCTCCATCCTCCTCTTGTTTTTAAATAGACCTTCCTCCACTGAGTTGGCCTTTCAATTTGAGTGCGGCAATGATCCGTTCCCATCCTCCCGGGACCCTTGGGAGTCGGTTTTGTTGACTTCATGCCCGGCTTGGAAGAGAATGGTTTCATCGTCTTCATCGTCGCTTTCACAGAGAACTTGCTTTCCTCAGGAAGGTAAGCGGCAGGATTCGTTCTGTGTCGTTCCATCTCCTAGGTCATCGGGACCGTTGACCACCCTTGCACAGCGAGAGGGGTTGGATGAGAACAGACGGTAGTCGGGGAAGTTGCCATGAGCAAAGCTCTTGAGGTCGGCGGTCTAGAGTGGCCTCACAGCTTTACGTACGAAGTGCTGTGACACTTTAAGGGCTTGGTCCTGTAGGTCTTTCGAGCTTGGTCTTCGTCCCAAAGACGACTTTCTTGAGCGGCTAGTTCCATGAGGGCTTTCCTTGCGAGAGCTAGGCGGTCTCCGTAGGTGCGCATCGTACGGCTAGTGTCGAGCCGTGATTACATTCAAATCGCCGAATGGCGGGAACACTTGGATTACATTGACGAAGGAAGTCGGGCCAGGACATTCCATGCGGCCTTCCTTGATCTCGATCACCAAGAAGTTTGCCCATATACGCTTGATTGACCCCGGGGTATTGAATGCAATGTTGACGGTCTCGTGATCTCGCTCGATCGCCAAGTCTATCGAGCTAACGATCGGCGCGGGATGTACGAATCCGGGGCCGTGACGGTGGGAGTAGAATCGAGCTGGAGCATGTTGATGCTTTGAGGTGGTCATTTCCTATGTCGGAAGGCGGCTACGCCTTGCGGGAAGACTTTCCACGAGATGTTTCGGGGTGGGCTGTCGGAAGCGTTCCCGAGGTTGATACGACTTGTAGCGGGGTGAGGAGCTTGGTCTCCTTCGGCTGTTGCCACTTGGCCTTGGCGGCGCTTGAGGGTATAAGCTTGGCGCGGCACGGGCCGGTTGCAGCTGGGTGGTACTCGGAAGTAGTGATGAGCTACGAGCTCGCTTGGCCGAGCCTCGTTTACCATGAGCGGGCGGTCGTCGAGGGTGACCTTGGTATTGCGAGAATCGACGATAAGGACCGGATCCTTGGTATCATCGGGGTATACGGAATAGATGATGTTGACGAAGTCGTCGTCGATCACTTGATCGAGAGGGATTCTTCGTCGTGTCAACCGGTAACTTCCAATTGTCGGATAGTTATGCATGCTTGGACGTTGAGCTTGACAATTTCCATGGTATTGGAACCTTGGTCGTAGGTGACACGATCGGAAGGAGTTCCGTCCTCAAAGCGAGCATGTGAATGCGGAGGTGCGCTTGCGGGTGCCGCGTCCTCGACTCCGGAGAGTCAGATTCATCGTCATCGATCGCTCAATCCGGGTGTAGGGACGTATTGCGTCGGTTGCGTTGTTGGAGCGGCTAGGAAAACATCATGCTCTTCGTTGGAGAAGAGGGGTGCGGCGGGTAGTTCCTCGTGGAGGACATCCCATACGACTTCCATGCATTCAATCACGAGAATGACGGTGCTTGTTGACCTTTATCCACAAAGATCTCTTCGCACAGGCGGGGCCGAGAGAGTTTGTTTGGAGAATGCTTGACGAATCTCCGAGAGGCGGCGGGGTTTATGTGCCGCATCATGGCGATGTTCGGCGTTTCCTTCCAATACGCCTCCAAATGTTGGAAACGACGGTTGAACTTGATGTATCGGGCTGCCGGGGTCTGCACTTTAGCTCGAGTACGTTTACATAGTTAGCATCTCAGGACTACGAGGGATTACGATGAGATTTGCCGGTAGTCCCTTGGTTGATTCGAAGGAGGTACCCCGGTGCACGAGTGCGGACACGCAGCTCTTGTCTCGGCTTCGTTTCCTATGAGGAAACTATCCCCTCGGATGACTTCGAGATCTCCCTGCCGGTTAATGAATTTAACACAGCGATGGAGAGTGGAAGCTATGGCTTTCATGTGGTGTAGCGAGGCGTCCCAAAGAACTGTGAACTCGGATGGAATGTCCATCACGTGGAATTTTCTTTGGCACCATTTGGGTTTCGAACCGAGTTCGAGTCACTTGTCCCCGAGGATGGGGCGAGACGAGTTGTCGTAGGCCTTGATAGTCGGCGACGGAATCGGGTGGCTTTCGTGGATGCGGAGAGCTCGCATCATCTTTGAGAGGGAGGACATTAACGGCTGACCCGTTATCTACCAATACTCAGGGGAGTGATATGGTGTTGAGTTTGAGAGTGATGTACGAGCTTCGTTGTGCCCGAGGCATCTCTCGGTAGGTCTTCGTCACGAACGTGATCATGCGCCATACAAACGGGAGTCGTAGATCTCGTCTCTATCCGTAGAAGGAGAGTCATCCGGCCATCCGTTTCTGTCTTCCTCTTGCGAGGTAAAGCCTTTCTTTGGAACCTCGGGAGTGTGTTGAGGTTTGCTGTGGCGGTTGCCGCCCTTGGTTAGCACATTGATCGAGTGCGATTGCCAGGCGACCTTGATCTTCCTTTACCGGTCCGAGCTCGGAAGGCTGGACAAATTGAATCTCGGGCGATCCGCGGAGGGTTAGGCTTACGGCGCGATAAGATTACCAAGATCCGAGGTATTCCGGTGTCCCGGGGCTGAATTGGTTTCGGCGGGACTTTTCGGCTTTCCCGCCCCCTGTTTGCTCTAAAGTTGCGTGGCACAGGCAAGAAGGAGAATTTAGGTGGAGTACTGTACGTAGTAGTCGAACCTCCGGAGGGTTCTCCAAGTGTACCTACCTTTGGTATCTCGGCTTCGTATCTTTCTCTCGATTCTTTGTTGAGAGGATTTCTTCTTTTGTTTTCTCGGAGGATTGCTCGGACAGGTTTCTCGGGACTCGTACTCCCGGGCGGGCGGAGCGATCACAAACATCGTAGGCGATGTGGACATTAGAGGAGGATCCAGTGAAAGAGGCGGGCGGTTACTGTGGCACTCTTCTTGGGCACCCGCTCAATGGAATTCACATTGTTATTGTTCGGAAAGGGGTTCCATTGTATTGGGCCACGGGGCGCTCTAACTTGCCTTCTTCTATCAAGTTACGGATTTCGTATCGTAACCCCAAACAATTGTCGGTGGTATGGCCGTGATGCGATGGAAGGCGCAGTATTTGCTCTTGTCCGCATTGGCTACGGGAATTTTGGGTTTGTAATTGGCAACGGGCTTAAGGAGACCCTCCTTGATTAACCCTTCCGGCATCTTGCTCGGTGGCATGTCCAACTTGTCGAAGTGTACGACAGTACGAGTAGAAGCTGTTGCTTTGTGGGGCCCAGGTTTTACATTACCCATTGTTGTCCACGATGGACGTAGTTGACGGACGTATCTTTCCCTTTGCCGGGGCCGGTGCGGGATTGAATGCAGCTGTTGGCGGTATACGTATGGGCTGTGCGGTAGCCAACTTTTCCTTGAGATCCTTCTCGGGCGTGAGCCGGCATTGACCATGGCCGGAGATGCAGGAAGAAATTGTGGTGATGAGAGTTCGATGGACGGTCTTAAGCGGGACTTGAAGATCCGCATACATTCGTCTTTGGAGAGTGGCTCCATGATCTCGGAGAGTTTCCGGCTCCATCTCTTGTAGGAATTCCCCAACACTTTCATCCGCTTTACGCTTTCCCGGTGGTGATTAAGTCCTCGCGACTTGTTTCCCACTCTAAGTTGGATCTGCCAGTTCCGGGGAAGATGTTGCGTCTGTTCCCAGTGTGGCGATCCGCGAGGCTTGACCCTCGAAACCATCGTAGCTTGGCTGAACTTTTGAGCGTATCTTTGGAAGTGGTCGGCCATTTCTTTGGAGGGTTGCTCCTTTTGCTCATCATGCAGAAACGTAGGTGTCGACGTGCGTTTGAGGACATTCGGTTCCGTCGAATCGGTCCATCTCAGGCATTACGAACTTGGCGGGGAGAGGCGTGACCATTCCGGATACGTGGATTTGAGCGTTTCTGCTTTGAAATTTGCTCATGGTGGCTTTCGGGTCTTTCATTTGCTCGACCATCAGGCTAAGGTTGGGTCCGGTGGTGGGCTTTGTGAGGCTCGGCGCCGGGTGCTACCACGTGAGCGGTAGTGATTGGAGGTGGAAGGCTTGGTATATGAGAATATACGGGAGCCTTTTACGGCTGTATCGGGGTTTGTCCGGTGTTTAGAGATTCGTGTATAGGCAGGACGAACACGGGAGGGTATTGAGGATATTGGCATCTGAGATGGTCCGTGCGGTGCTTATGGTGGTATTGAGTGATAGGCGTAGCCTTTGGGGCGACCAAAAATGACGGGGTTGCCACGAGAGGTGGCAACATGGAGCCTAGGTGTTTGTTTCCTTGGTTGGAAGGCATCCAGTAAGTTGGCGGGGGAGGAACTGATTGAAGGTTTGGTGAGCTGGTTTCGGGGAATCGTCATCCTCGACCAGGACAAATGCC
The DNA here is from genome assembly GCA_022495995.1 of Adenophora triphylla var. japonica. Lineage (NCBI taxonomy): Eukaryota > Viridiplantae > Streptophyta > Magnoliopsida > Asterales > Campanulaceae > Adenophora > Adenophora triphylla. Next base: position 1,838 of record JAFEMH010002987.1, on the reverse strand, counting down.
GTCGGCCCAGGGGATAGGTTTGCTATACCACGCTCATTCGAAAGTTGTACCACGAAATTCTGCGATCTTCTTTACTGCCTCTTGTGAACCTCACAAGCCCGGATGGCTTCTTCCAATGTCATATACATTACCGGTGGCGGGGTCCTTCCCGTCACGATTTCTCAGTGAGCTAGACATGTCGGAGGAGTTGGTTTGAGGAAGCGGGGGCCGAAAAACAATAGCCAGCTTGCAGCACCGTTCTTGTGATCTGGCAAGCAGGCGGCCCGGAAATGCCGGAAGGCCACTTTACGCATTTGCGAGGGAACGAAAGGAAGGGTTTAGAAGCTTCGGAAAAGGGTATTTGGCTCAAGGTTTTCGGGCTTGTGCAATGTGCGATTACCGATTAATGTTTACTTAAAGCGCGTTTTCTCGAGTCCTAATTGGTTGGAAAAGAGCGTGTCTTCTTTTTCGCAACTAATCCTAGAGCTCTAATCGGTGGATCTCGTCACTACGCTTATAAGCCCCTCGTTTCCATTGTAGATCATCTTTCTCGGGACGGACTATCCCGGCGAGGTCGATAAGGCAAGCGAGTTCCACCGACAAAGGAAAAAGTGAACTTAAGGCTAGGCGATCACGCAAACTTTCAACGTGTGTGACGTACGGGCCACGGTCGAAGTCAACGTCCTTAAGATTAAGGCGGGGATCGTGCCAAAATTTGGGCATGACCTCTCGACTCGCTTGTGCGAGAGACCTTAGCTTTTTAGCGTTGGCCAAGTTGTGGGCGAGTACGATACATACGGCAAGGTTTGGTGACACGGCGTCACATTGAACCTTCGGGTATATTTTTCGGCGGAAGCTCCGCGTCGAAAGTCAAAATTTGAAAAGCTCAAGACTTCGGAGTCGGGAACGACCTTTGGTCTCAAACTCTCGAGCTTGACTCGGAGCGGGGCCGGCGTGAAAAACATACACTTAGGCTTTATGACACGAGCTAAGCGAAAAACCAGCGGGGTCTTGGACAAAGTGTGACCTGAAAGAGTGCGTAAGCTTACACGGGCTAGGATGGGATGTTTGGGACGACCTAGTGCGCCCGAAAGGCATACGCGAGCCAATCGGAGTGCAGCGATAAGGCCATCCCGGGTTAGGGGTTGTAGTGTGCGGTGTGCGGCGGCAAGTGCACGTGAAGTGCGGTGTTCCGAGGCGGCAAGTGCGCGTAGTGTGCGGTCACTAAAATTCTTTTTACGAGTAAAACAGAGATTTTCGAGAATGTGTCTTAAAGAATTTATGATGCCCACAGTTCAAAAGAACTGACATGAAAAATCAAACATGAATGGGGATGCACAAACATGGTAAGATTTTGAAAGAGTTGACAATGTAATGCCTTTGAAAAAAAGCCGTTCGAGGTTTAAAGTAACACACGCACGAAAACGAGGAAGGGTAAGCGAAAGTTTGACCCACGGAAGGCTTTTAGAAAACAACGGTAGTTTTGAAAAAGTATCTTTTCCCAGTAGTCGCCAGCTGAAATTACCCGATCTTTTCGCGCGGGGGGGCACGGAAAAGGCGGTTGTCTTTCGCGGAGGGGTTGGTGTACGAGACCTCGCTTCATGGGAAGGAACACAAATGAGGAGTCGCCACGCGGTTTTGTATTTTGAGCCCAAACGTTGAGAAAGCGGCTATTGTGAAAAAGGTGTCGTTTTTATTGGTAGCAAAGCTTAGGAAAAGGCTTTGAAAGCGGGGATCATTTTTGTTGGCACGACAAAAACGAGTAAAAAGCTTTTTGTACCCAGAGATTATTGGGATTCGGAGGGGTCAGGATTACGTTTCGGGTAAGTATTACGAGATCGCAGAAACGCCTCGCATAA